>JAQSEB010000195.1:0-261809 GCA_030063045.1 Pratylenchus scribneri | reverse complement strand
AAAGTAGTGAGATGTGAGAACGAAAGCTGGTTCGCTTTTAAAAAGGCTTGATCTAAATAAAAATGCAGGAAATAATTTTTGACATTATAATTTTTTTCAAAATCATAATAAATTAATAAATATATAACAATTAAAAAAAGAAAAATGAAAATTTAAGATCATTCTCTTTTACAGTGCATGAAAAATTCGTTATTTAATTACGATAAACCCTTTCGAAATTTTAAATTGAATAATGCCTAAAAAATTTGAAATGAATAATCCTATTATGAATAAAATATTTTAATTACAAATTAAATTCACGAATAATAATTTCAACAATTTTTTTAAAAAAACAGGAATAAAATAACTAATTTCGAATTATAAAAACCGAAGCTTTTAAAAAAGTTCTTAATAAAAAAAAATTTTGATAATTATTAATTCATTAAAAAAGTAATGATATTATTTAAAAAGAATTTTTTATAAAACAAACATATAAAAATTTAATATTAATATTATATTTTAATCAATTTGAAAAATTAAAAAAATTATCAGTTTAGTTTAAATTTTACTCGACAAATGGAAATCATAAAGTCACTGTCAAAATGAATGCACTTTAAATTTATTCTGAATATTTAGTAGAATTTCTAACAAAGAGTAAAATTACTAAAAACAATTCATTGAAATGACTAAGTAAAAAAACCACAAAAGGACGCTACCAAAGAATTTAAAAAAATGTTTTATAAAAATTATTAATCGACATTAATTTTATTAGTGGGATTAAATATATAATTTTTTATTAAAATAAATTTTAAAATAGCTTAATGATATAAAAAATTTTGATTGAATTTATTCGATTATTATGAAGAAAATTTTTTAAAAATTCCTTAATTAAAAATATATTTATATAAAGCAAAATAGTTCTTAGAAATGAGAATAATTTTAGAATAAATAGCGGAAGTTTATCGTTTTATATTTATAGAATCTATGCTACATGTAACCCCTTCAAAAGATTTTAAATTTTTGAAGTTACGAGAGAATCTTTTATAAAAAATACAATATAATTTTTACTAATAATTAATACAAGATATTTTTAAAATAATATAGTAAACTTTGTTAAAAAATAATTAAATAAATTAATGAACATTAACTAAATCCAAAATATAAATAAATCTTATCAATAATAAGAACGCTAATTTTAAGAACTTAATAAATTAAAAGTTATATTTAAAAAAATATATAAATAAACTTGATTAAATTTGATTAATTAAAATTTGAAAATGGAAGTAAATTGAACTTAAAATAATAATACTTATTCCGATACGTATATTATGTATAAAAAATAAAAGCTTTAAAAATAAAATATTATTACTCAATCTGCATAATGGCATGAAGTAAAGTTTTTTATTAATTAATTCAAATGTTTTCATAAATTAGTCTATTTATGCACCCTTTTTCTATTGAGCGAAGTATAGAAGCAAAAATTAATTAATTTTATTTTTTATTAAATATTAAATTTATTAAAGTATTTTTAAAATATGCATTTATTGTGAAAATTCAACTCAAAGCTTTATAACAAAATACAGCAAAATTGCCTCGTGCCATTGATGATCTCTATCCAGCATCACTTCCTTGAAATTTTTGCCAATAATTTTTGGATGCGAAAGAGTGGGATCATTATATATAATATAAAATGAAATAATGAATATTTCATATTAATTAACTTTTAAAAAGAGATAATTTTTATAAGAAATCTATCCTTTGTTTAATTAAAAAAATAAATAAAAAAAAATCTTTTATTTAAAGAATATTTCTCAAAAATGATGTAATTAATATCTAAATCTAATATTGAAAAAAAGGTAGGAATTTATTATCCCTTTATTTCATATAAATAATAGACATTCTCGTATTAAATTTTGAATTAAATAAAAATTTGAATAAATAATTTTAAAAATTTTAAATTAACAATTTATGCTTGAATATTTCTATAATTAAAAAAAGATTGGCCGCATGTGTCCAATTCATAATTCCAAAATTACCTTTAGAATTCTTTAACCGCATTGAGCAAATGTTAATCAATTTTATATGCTGGTATAAAATTCTAATTTAAATTTTATTTAAGTTACTAAAATGGAATTAATTTATTTAATATATATAAAACATTATAAATCATATCATATAATATAATAAATTAAAAATATTATTTTTCGAATATCAAATATTCATTGCAGATTTTTTTTGAAAAATTTATCTTAAAATTATATTCAAAAATTTAAAATATTTTATAAAATCCAATTCTATTTAAATAATTGCCAGAAAAATAGTAATTTAAAAAATTTTTCTTAAATAAAATTTTAAAATAAATTTTAGAAAATATTTTTAAGTTAATCAATTAATTTGAATTATTTAAAAAATTAAAAATTTCTGCAAAAATTAATGTTGACCAAATTTAATAGAATTTGGAATTAATAAAAAAATTTTACATTATGAAGAGAGCTAAGTTATTTGTCTGTTAAAAAATAAAAATAGGTGATCAAGATAAAATAACTAGGTACAAAAAATCATAATATTATATAATTTTGAATAATCTATATAGTGAATTTAATTAATTAAAATCAAGATTATTTATATTTTAAAAAACAATTAAAAAGAAAAATAATTAATCTCAATCCAATTGAAGATATGATATTTTATATAATAAAAATTAATTAATTTGTTTAAAAATTAAATTTTTTAATTAACAAAAATTTATGGAACAAACAATACATTTTAAAAATGTATCAGCAAAATTTAATCAATCAATAAAGTATAATTTCTTAAAAATAAAGTTTAACAAAATAAAAAGAAAATAGATAAAATTTCTTTTAAAAAGATAAATTAAAGGTCTTGAATTTGTTATGAAATGGTGAATACTTGTTAACTGAAGGAATAAATTTTATCTAATTTTATATCCAATAAAATTAGAGTATATATATAATATATATTAAAAGAGATATATGTCGCAGATAAATTTGAATTTTAGGATTATTCGAATAATCCTAGGTAAATTTGAATTTATTCAATTTTACCGGAGATTTAGGTAAATTTGATTACATTTCTTTCTCTTTTTCTCTCTCCACATTATTTCACTCACATTCGCATGAACTAAAATTCCTTTTTTGAAAAATCATCAAAATGCTTTCATAAAATTAATTTTTTTATTGAAAATAGAATAAAATAAATAAAAATCATCAAATAAAATTTCAGTGGCAATAAATATATTATTTATTTTATCACCAACAATAGTAAAACTAAAATCATTTGTTGTCTTAACTTTTTCAAATTTTAGCCCAATTTCATCGATGAATATTTCGAATAAAAAATATGGTTTAGTATTCTTTGGATTATAAAATTATTTCATTCATCAGAAAATGGAAAAAAATCAAAAAAAAATTCATTTATATCTAATTTTTTTAATAGTAATGAAAATTAAAATAATAAAATTAGAAATATCAAATATAATTAAAAATATCAAATATATTAAAAAATAATTTAAATTCTCATCTTTTATTTAAATTTAATGACATATAACTAAGGAAAATAAAAAAACTTTTTTTATAAAAATTGATAATTACAATTTAATATTTGTTGATATTTGAGATAAATATTTTATAATAATTATAAAGCTATTTAATAATAAAAAAAAACAAAAATGAAAAGACAAAAAGTTAATAAACCATTTTACTTAAATTATTTTAAAATTTTTTCTAATTTTCTTTTTCGTGACTTGAAGATTATATTTTTAATATGGATTAGGATCTAAATTTAATAGTTAAAATTACAAATATTTTAGTTTTACAATGGATGCAGACGCTTTTCCACGTGGTTTTTGCTCTTAAAGGTAAATTATATTATAAAATATTTAATAATAAATTATAAAGTTCGGATTACCAAAGTTAGTTATATTTAATTCTATATTGTTTTGAACCATACTCATAATTGATGAATTTAAAAAATAATTTAATCAAAATTTTAAAATAAGCCAAAATTTTAAAAAATAAATTTAGTTGAAGATTGTTCGGAGTGGTTAAGTCCGAATATATTGCAGCTTTTGCACAATTTATTTTTTATAATAATTATTTTATTATTTTGCACATTTTAATGTGCAATTCGCGAGAATTCGCGACACTCGGGGGGAACACTCCAGGGGAAGTTCCTTCCAGCTCTCATCATCATACATTGCTGCCAAATATCGCTTGACATTTAGTTTATTCCGGGTAATCTTTTCTTTCTTTTCCATAATTTTCTTGAAGCATTCTTTGATTCTCTTTCTTTTTTTTCCAATTAAATATTTTTAAATGTATAGCAGAAGTCAGATTTGATTGTATTGCTTTCACATTATTCAATTGCGACTTTGAATTGAAATGTATTTCTGCGCTAACCATTTTATTTTTCATCAATTCAATATTCCAACCATTTAAGGACGGATTAACAATTTGGGTCCAATTATGAAGAGCCATAATGAGTATCGGTTCTTCATCTGAGTCAGATTTTCCAGAATCAATTTTAGATTCTTGTATTTTCGGTTTGCACACTGGACTGTTTTGGCCTACTAGCCCAATTGTTTTTAGTTTGTATGAATGCAATTCTTGCAACTCATTTTCTTTTGAATCAGTATTTTCATCGCTATATTCGTATTCTGATTCTGGCCAATAATAATATGGATCATTTAGAATATCATCACTGTCATTGACTGCTTTGATTTTTGATTCAGATTTTTCCAGCAGTGTGGCATAGAAGCAATTTGCCATTTGTTTCTTTTTGGAAATGAATTGTCCCAAAGTACATTGTCTAAGGAAGAAGCCGCTTGGCAACTTTGTAACTATTTTAATGTCAAATAGTTGGCCCTGATCAATTCCGATCAGTATATCCGGTTTGACCACTTTGCCTCGGAATGGCAGTGGGATTTGATTCAATTGTTTCTGTTCATCCGGATTTGTTGGTACAACTCTGCATGAGTTTACCAAAGTTGCCATAGCTTTAGCTGAGAGGTTCAGCTTTGCCCCCTCATTGGTTTGAAAACCAAATTGAACTCTGACGGAGACCATGTACTCCTTTTTCATGTCGAAGGCAGATATTTGAAATCTTTCACGGCATAATCTATTGAGCTCTAATGCGGCTAGTAAATTTTTAGTAATGTATGATCGATGGCTGCCACTGTCGAGTAATATTAGTGCCTTTTGTTTCAGGCCAATTTTGAACGGATTAAATACTTCCGTTTCCAAGTATATAAGCAATTCCTTTACGCCTGATTTGGCTGTCGCGCTTTCTGCGCACATTTTCTTTTCTTCTGTATTATCAGGCGTGCCGTACGAATGGGCATTCCAGTTTGTGGATTTGCTTGGTCCCTTCTAAATAGGGCTCTATTCTGTTTCCCTTGGCATTTTGCGCACTTGAGGGAATTAATATGGCAGTTTGTAGAGAAATGTCCTGCCCGAAGGCATTTCTTGAGTTCCCGTATTCGGGCAACACTTTTGTCGATCATATTGAAAATTGGACATTCATTGATCCAATGATTGGTATTTGTATTGCAAAAGGCGCAAGGACCATGTGGCTTATTGATTGCATTGGCATCTTTTTCCTTTGCTTTTGGTCTTCTTCGCTTTTTTCCTTTTGCTTTTTCGATTTCAACTGCCGGATATATGACAGAACTTTCATTTGAGTTCTTATCCCAAAGTTTTATCTTCTTTGGATGCATATTAGGCTAGTTTTGACCATTGCTTGAGGTTAACGAAGTATTTTTCACTTCTTCTTGAGCGATTATTAAGAATTTTATTCAAATTCTTTTTCAGTTTATACAATAAACAACAGTTTATTGCAGAGTCCAAATGCCATTTGGCTTTTCCCCTTTCTTGCCTTTAAATTGTAACAATTTAATGTTACAATTATTATTAAATTTTTATTAGGGATGGTTTATTTTCCCTTTGATTTATATAATTTAGCTTTTTAAGCTAAATTTATCATGTTAAATTTTTATTTCCCAAATAAACTCTGCCTTGTGCAGATCCTGCCGAGACCAAATGGGGCAAGCAGGATTTGTGCATGGGCATGGTTGTTTTTTCCTGAAGGGGCACATTTGAGAAGAGCAAGGGAAGAAGCAGCGCAGCCATTCGGAGTTTTTGCCTGATGCCGCGCCAAGGGGAAAAGAAGTGGGAAAAGCCGGTCGTAAAGGAAGATGATGAGCTTATAAAAATTTAAATAAAATAAAATTAAAAAATTGAATTAACAGAAGAAAAGAATTTTAAAAAAAGATGACATTATATATTATAGTAAAAATTAAAAATAGTTTTAATTTAATTTTTGAAAGTAGCAGAGGAAAAAATGAAAAATTTTAAATTTAGTTCTTCTTAAAATTTTTAATTATTGCTACATTTACGATTTTATTAAATGAAATTAAATGATAAAACCATTTATAATTAGTTAATTTTCTTAACCATTTTTAATAAATTGGAGAAGCAAGAAAATGGTTGCTAAAAATTTTTATAATATGGTTATTTTATAAAGACGCAATCATTTACAGTGTAAAAATTAATCTTTCATGCAGTTTACACTACTGATTATTATGAGAATATAAAATAAAATTGATTTAATCATTGAAAAAATAATGTAGAATAAAATGGGAAAATATGCTAAAATTGATGTAAAAATTTTTCAATTAAGAATTATATGATTTATATATAATATAATCTAATTTTTAATGAATTAAAAAAATTAAAATTTATATTTATTAAAAAATTCATTAAAATAGATATTATAAGAATTTAAAATCATTGATGTTATTGTATAAATAAAAAAATTGTCTTATTTCTCATTTTTTTCAAAAAAAATATTTTTTTAATTGAATAAAAATTAAATTTGGAAAAATTGGCAGCAATTTTCAAAAAAAAAAAATTTCAATATAATAAGAATAAAAAAATATAAGCAATACTAATAGCCATTGAAAGAATTTTTAATTATGATATACCATGGAAATAAGAAAAAATGAAAAATTCGTAAATTATAAAATTTTATAAACAATATCGATATCAGTGAAGCCGAAAATAAGTAAAGAAAATGTACAATTAGTGAATAATAAAATGAATTATTTCAGCATAATAAAAATTGGATTCCATAGTTTTACATTGAAAAAAACTAGAATGAAATTGAAAGAAAAAGTTATGCTAAATCAAGAGTGATGGAAAGTTTTTATTATTGAAATTCTTGGCTTGCGATAATCTGGGTTTAATTTAAAATAATATTATAAAAATTAAATATGAAAAATATAATAAATAAAAAGTTTTAAAAAAAAATATGAAAATCAACGTACTATTCCATTGAATAATTACATTTTTATAATTACAAAGAATAAGTAATAATAAAATTAAGTGATTCTAGCAAATTTAAAGAATCTATTTGAAATAAATTAACTTTTTAAAAAATTTTAAAACATTTTGTTATTTACTTTCTATTGAAATAATATATTTATATCAAAAATATTATTTTTAGAGACAATTAAAAGTTGGTGTTGAAATTACTATTATAATAAACTAGAGGGTATGACAAAATTTTCATAAGATGAAGTGAAATATTTAATGAATACAAATTTTTTACTTATTTTAAAAATGCAATAAATAAAATATATTATTAAAAGTGACAATTTAATAATTAAAATTTGATCATGAATAATAATTTATTATCTGAGTACTATTGTAAGATTTGCGGTTAGATGTGATTAATCCCATATCCGCAAAAAATTTGGAAAATTAGCATGTTTATATAATTAGAAAGTATTCCCTTTCTACATTTTCAATCACATGAATTCAATGTTAATAAAAATATGATTAAAAAATCATTTTCGGATACTTAATCTTTTTTTTTTAAATTAATAATAAAAAAAATATTAAGAATAATAAAATAAGACTTATTCAAATTTTACATTAAATATAAATATTAATTGGATGTAGATTAATTAGTGAAAATAGCTTTATAAATTCTTAAATCAAATAATGATCTAAATATTCAACAAGCAATAATAGAAAAAAAAATCAAATAATAAAATATCTTTGGATTATATAAATGTAATTTTTAATCTAAAAAATTAAGTTTCTTAAATGTTTAATTGATAAAATCCAAAATTTATTTCTATATACGGCCATATATGTCTCTGTTTTGATTTTGCATCTGATAGCAATTATAATGAGGATATAAGAAAAATGTTTATTATGCTTAAAAAAATTCTGTAACAAAAAAAAATAAATTTATTTAAATTTTATCTTAATTATTCAAATTAAAAAAAAATAAATTTGATAAATTTATTATAAAAAATCAAAATAAAATAAATATTGAAGAATGAGCTTGTACTATGGTTTAAGAATATTTTGATCTAATTCTATGGCTTATTATATTAGATATTTCTTAGAAAGTATTATGATTTAATAGCAAGGATTGATATCTAAATGACATTACTCAGCACTGGAGAGATTACTAAAAATAAAAATTACCTTTATAGTAATTTGATAAAAAATTTTGTAATATAATCAAAAAATTATTGAATTATTAAAATCAAAATATAATTTCATTATAATTTCGATAAATATATGAAATTTTCTTTTTATGAAAGGAATAATTAAATAATTTAATATTAATTACCTTCACATCAATGCCCTAATTCTCATGTTCAATCCAATTGCTTGGATTTTGGTTATTGCGCCACTAAAAATTGCTTTTACTAAGTTGGTGAGTGTTGTGAAGGAAGTGATTATTTTATATTAAATATTAAAAATTATCAAAATTAATAAAAGAATTGTAAAAAAAATTAAAATTTAATTATATTTAATTAAATTAATAAAATATAATTAATTGTGAAAAAATCATCTCAACAAACAAATTTAAAATTATTAATATAAGTAAAATAATTAAAAAAAATATTAAACTGTAAAATTCATTGAAAAAAAGCATATTATATAATGAAAAATTTAAAAAGGAATCAATTCATATTAGACATTTCTTATATTACAGAATGGCTTTTATAATTAAATTTATAATTTATAAAAAATTAAATATTAGCGGTATTTTGAATTGATTTTAAAAAAATGTAAATCAACAACATAGAAACATTGTTATAATGGAAATATACCGAAAGGTAATCAAAAAAAATTTGTTTAATTAAATTATGTAAATATATGAAAATTATACAGAAATAATATTATAAATGAATCTCATTGGAATTTCTCGCTCTAGGGCTCTGCAGGATTTTGGCTACCTTGAAGGAGGTTGTCGGAGGAAGATTGGGGCCCTTAAAAATACTCGGGAATAATGTGCTTGAAAAAATGGGTACAAATTTAAAAAAAATATATATTTTTTAAATTATGAATGCGAATTAAAAATGGTGGTAAATTATGAATAAAATCAAATTATTATCTATAAAATAAAAAGAAGGAAATAAATAAAGAAATTATCATTCATAGTTAATTTATAAGAAGCCCAACTAATTAAGGTCTTATAGCAATTATTATTGGCGTTTTGATATAAATAAGACTTAAAATAAAGTAAATATTTTCAAAAAATGGTTTGCTGTATAAATAAAAATTTTTAGCAATAAAGTAAACTCTAATTTATTAAAGCTTATAATAAATTAAAAATAGTATAATTTAAAGAATGATTATAAAAACATTTATAAAAAAATATTAATTATTAAAAAACAGTGATTTTGATATAAAACTTAATAATAACCCAATTAATTAAGGTCGAATAATGATGAAAATGACCCTTAAGTAATTGAATCAATTGAAAGATAGAGTTGAAGCAAATAAAAATGAAGTAAATGCATTGGCCAGATTGTAGAATTTTAAATTAAAATTAATTTTTAATTTTTCATTTCAGTTTTCCGTGAATATGAATAAATTAAAATTATTTGACTAAAAATTTACTGTTCTAGAAAAAAGAGTAAATTTTCTAATTAAAAAATTAAAAAATAAATATTTAAACAAATAAATATTCTCAAAATTATAGCGAAAGATTGAACTCAATTGAATATTATTATAGTGATGAATTTCGAATTAATTTAAAATTCTTCGATATAATTTTATCATACAATAATACTGTTAGCACACCTATGCTCTCTATTAAAAATTCAAAAAAAAGAATTATACTAAAAAAAGAAAATATAGAAGAATTTTGTATATTTTTTAATTATAATATAATAAAAATGAAAATATTTTTTTAAAATTTTTAGTTAATTTATTTTGAAATAAGAAGAAATTGGTTATAAGAAAATCTGGCTAGTTCGTTTCACGGAAATCGTTAAAAATCAATAAATTGGATGCCTATTGCTAGGGTTTTAAAAATGTAGCTGAATTGAATATTCAAAATGAGAGAAATTTGCAAGAATATAGAAACGCAGGTGAACATCTCTCAGAAAGAGAGAAACAAAAAAACAAATAATTATTTTATCTTAATTTCTGCAAAAAAAATGAATAATCTAATGGATTAATGCTATTTTTCATGGATATTATAAATATAATAGATAAATTATTATATTAATCATTTATTTTTTATAAAAGAAAAATTATTCGTTATAAAAAAGGTTATTTAAATATTCATATTAAAATTTATAAAAACAAATTGTTGGTTTCGGAAAAAATTAATGGAAAAAATGATAACTTTCATACATAAAATAAAGAATTCTTTTTGAAAATTCATAAAATCTTGTTAAATGAAAAATAAAAAATTTCACAAAAAATTTAAATTTTTATATTCTATATAATAAAACATAATATCCTCATATGAAACAGTGATAAAAATAATAATAAAAGTGAAATATATCTTCCTGACTTTGATTATAGTAAAAATTCTTGCAAGAAAATATTTCAGAAAATGCAGTTAATTCAATACAAATTATTATACTTAATAATAAATTACTAATATTAATACAAATTCTTTAGATGAATTGAAAAAATATTTTAATCAAAAAAATTTGTTGATAACTAAAATAAGTTATTTAAATATAATGCTTATAAAAAATTGCATACAATATATCTTTTTAAAATTATAACAATATTTTAACGCAGAATTTTAGCATTATATAAATGATTAAAATAACATAAAATTCTTCAAACTAACAAAAATGATTAAAGAATTCAGATAAGTTTATAATAATTTTTATAGATGGGCTAAATCAATGCTATGAAATATTTAATATAGAAAATCTAAAGAAGAGTATACATATTGCTTATATTGTAATTTAATAAATTATCATTTGATATTGTATTAGTAATAGAATATTAAAATTATTTTCAAAATATTATTCTATTAATAAAAAATTACACAAAATATATTTATATGGACTGGCCTAGTGGTATTATTAATTTCAAACAAAGAGAATAATTATAAATAATTTTATAAATTTGCGTATTTTGGATGAAAGAAAACAAATATTTTTTAAATAATGAATAGCTTTAAAAAATAAATGGAAAAAATTCAAGTTTTATAATAGAAATGAATTAGAAGCCACCGCAATTGTGGTTCCAAGAGAACGAAGCCGTCCAAAACAGCAATTCAATTTTCTACATAAAATTACGCGTTGCAGTACTTTGTCCATTTCCATGGATGAACTCCGTATTTACTACCATTACTCACTATCGATTTATAATTTAAGGATAAAAAATAATAAAATAAGAATAATTTTTTCATAAATTAAAATTATATAAAAATAAAATTAGCTGAATATAATCTAAGCTATACATATATTTAAAAAAATATTAGAGAGAACAAAATAATAAATTATTCAGGAAAAAGAGAAGTAAATTGACTGAATTAGCAAAGGATGCGTAAATCCGCAATTAAGAAAATTAATAATTTCTATTTATATAAGATCAATTTTTGCATAATCATTTACAATTACAAACATTTAAAGCATTCTTTAAAAAGAGTTAAATAATTTTATATAAACATCAAAAATTTACAAAAATGTTGATATTTTTAAATATTAAAAAAATATTTATTTAAAAAAAGACTTCAAAATCTTTTGAGACTGGCACTAATGGCATGCATCCGTCATTCAATGAATATTGAAAATTTTAAAAATATAATTAAAATATTGATCTAGGATATCGAGGGCATCTATCCTCAGAAATGCAAAGGCATTTTTATTGTAGAGGAACACCTCATTTTGATGAATATTATATATGTAAAATTAAAAATAAATTTTATAAAAAAAATATAAGGTGCGGCCAACAAATTGTAATTTTTTTTAATTAATTAATTATTATTACGGAAAAAATTATTAACAATATAATGCAAAAATTATCATATTGGATTCTATATTTTAATTAAACTTTAATTATTTTCTTCATTGATAAATATTTTGATAAATAATAAGAAAAAATAAGATAATTTAACCTAATATAATATTTCTTAAGATTTAAAAGATTAATTCGTCATTTTATTAAAGGAATAGATAATAATTAAATTTTTCTTAATTAACTAAAAAAAAGAAAAAAATCTAAATTATTTTTAAAGTATAAAGATTATAAATTGTTGAATCTAATATAAATTTATTTTAAGTACAAAGCTAAATGTAATTATTGTATTTAATTGTACAAATAATAAAAATTATAATATTAATAAAAATATAATATTCAATTTTAATTTTTTTCAATATCATTGTTACTGCCCAAAAATTAATGAGAAATAATTTTATAAAATATTATATCATTAAAAATAAATAAATTATAAATAAATTTCATATTTACTCTCCGGTGACAATCATAACAAAATTTAATTTACCAAATAAATAAAAAAATAAAAAATTTTCAAATCAAAATTTGAATTTTATTTATATAAATATATATTCTAAGTCATTTTATATAATAATGGATGCCAATTTGGATCTGAGAGACTATGCCAATTTTGATATGGAATGACCATTTAAAGATAATACATTAATAATTTAAATCTACAAAATTTTTATCTTATTTTAGGTAATGGAACTGGGAAAAGTTCTAAGAAAGTAAAAGCCATGGGAGAAATTATGACAAAATTTGCTGAAGTCTTAGAGCGATTACCAAAAAGAGGAGATGGAAGTCATAGATGTATATAAATTTTGATATTTCATATAAATATGGAAAAGAATAAAGTTAAATCTTGTTGATACAGAATTGATTTATTATTTTTATTTATATTTTTATATATATAATGCCAAATATAATAAAATTCCATTTATTCATAAAATTCGATAATAAATAAATGCCATAAAATTTATTTATCTATCTATTTTAACCAATTTATTTATTCACTTGATTTTGATTTCAATAAAAAGTATTTAAATTCTTTTCATTTTTATATATTTTTTTAAATACAAAATAAATATAGAAGCATAATTTTGAAATTAGTTATTAAAATATGTTTAAATTAAAACATACTTGTGAATGATAAATGACAAAGACACTAATTAATTTTTCGTAAAATATTTAGAACTGCTGAATATAATTAGTAAAATTATAAAAATAGAATAAATAGTTAAAAAAATTTATAATAATATTTGTTAAAGAATATATAATAAAATCTTTAAATGAAATGAACAATTTTATAATTAAAAAAACTACCGATTTTCGGTACAAAGTAATGAATTTGAAATTCTGATAAATTCAATAAAATTCAAATTAATAATTTAAATATAATTGTCATATATCAAAATATCATCTAATATTAAATTTTAATTTAAAAAATTTGAAAGTTTATAAAATATTAATATATAAAAATTGAAAAAATTAATTATAAATATATTAATGAAATCCCAGTTACATTTTGATCGAATGCTCTATCGATATTATTGAATCTTTCTTAAGATTCTTGATCCACCAAAAACTGGCTAGCCAATTTTGTTAGCATTGTAATGTGTATGGAAAATGCTTATAAATGGTGGAATGTTAAATTAAATAATGTTATTAAAAACGTGAAAATTAATAAGAATCAAAGAAGGTATATATTTATAATAAAAAAAATTAAATAAATAATATAGAGAAAAAAATATATAACGAAATTATTATTAAAATTTTTTGTTTAAATTTTAAATATAATTGTAAAATTCATTTATTATATCAGAAGCTAAATAAAAATTATTTATTAATTTTAATAATTTATTCCAAAAAATAATAAAAAGAAAGGAATCATATTTAGTTCAAAAATTATATCTATTAATCTCATATTGTATTTGAACAATAATGAGAAAATCTCTTCCCTTTGAACTCTTAAAAGTAAAAATCTTTAAATATATATAACAATTTAAATTTTATAATAATTTTTAAAAATTAATTTGAAGTAAGTGGCTTTATTGAATATTCAGTTATAAATTCCAAGTTAACAGTTCAAGATAGGTCAAAAAATAAAAATCCACTTTTTTTTAATGAATGGTTTTCAGTAGCGCAATTTTATGATGATTTTTAAAATGCTATTAAAAGATGATACAAATTTGAAACATATTCAATTAAATCAAAAATAACCAATAAGAAATAACTATGTCTATTTTCTTGATAGATATATTTTTTAATAATTTCTATTTCTCTAACTTATTGATGAAAATTTATTTTAAAAATAAAATAATTTATTAATTTTAATAAATAAAAATTTTATAAATTTTAATTTTTTAATTATTTTTATAGATATTTTTTCCTCTTTCCAAAGAATTTCGAATCTTTTTTAAAAATTTTTTAATATTGTTGATATTATATATTCTACAAAATTTTTTGAATTATTATAATATCATTTCATTAACATTTATATATATTACAAATTGATGATGGCGGATTTTTTGATCAAATAGAATTAGCATTATATTGATTTGGACCATTCATATGGAAAAGATATTTATAAAATTTAAAAAAATATAAAGAATATTATATGAATTTTTTTATAATAAATAATGACAGAATTTTATCTTTCGAAAAAATTAAATTGAAAAAAATAAAATAAATGTAATAAATTTTAATTATTTGTGTAAAAAATTTATCTGTAGAAGATTAAAATTTAAAAATATAAGTATATCTTTTGAAAAAATTAAATAAATAATTTCTGAAAAAAAAAGAAAGAAACAATAAAATTTATTTTTTATTATTGCATTTATTTTTAGACTAATAAAATATATTTAATTAAAATATTTGAAATATTCAGATTTTCTAAATTTCGAAATTGAAATTAGATGATTGCGTAATTTCTTAGAAGCCATTAAAAACCATTAATTTACTTTAAATTAGAAAAAAAGCTGAAAATTCAAAAACAGCAAAAAATTTACATTCTAAATATAATTTATGTAATTGAATTATTTATATTTAATTATTATAGTATTATTTAACGATATAATTTTTTTTAAATATATATATTATAAGTCTAAATTTTTAATAAAAAATTGAAAAATAAAGATTTTTATATTATCTTTATTAATATAGATAAATATTATATGAAAAAAATAATTACTGTTCCAAACTGCCTTTAAAAAGAAAAGAATAAAATGATTTTTATAAATTTCATTAAAATCCATATATTAATTATATATTCATTCAATATAAAAAAAATAAAAATAGATTTTTTGTAAAATTTTTTTAAAAAAAAATTCATCAATTATTTTAAAATTCTTTTAATTTAATAAAATATTTACTAATTAATTATTAAAAAAAATAAAATTTAAAATAAATATTTTCAACGGAATATATACTTTATATGATATAATATCATGCGTGTAATTAGCTAATTTAATTTATATAAGTTCATTATTGATATCAGAATCAGAAATAACAGCCTGGACAATAAATTAATGCATTTATTTACAAGATGAATCTATCCTGATCATTACTAAAGCGATGCATTGTGATTAATTCATTGTTTATTAAATATAGATGAAAAATAGATTATTTTAATTAATAGCAGCAAAATATTAAAAATTATAATATGTAAATTGAGATAGTAAAAAAGTTAATAAAAAATGAATAATATGAAAATACTGACAGGATGGGCTGCGTTATGGCTTTTAATTTAAATTGTACGAAATAGGTCAACAAAATAATTTTTGAATGAAAACAGATTATTATTTATATAAATAAATTCAAAAAAATAAATTTGATAAGATATTTTAAAATATGTTATATGATTAATTAGAAAAAAATAAAAATAAATAAAAAAATGAAAAAAAAATATAAATAAATAAAAATTATTGTAAATTTTAATTATCTTCTGACAAAAAGAACACAAAATTGGTGATCCCGACGTGACTTTGGCTTAACTGAGTAAAATATTTTTAGAGAATTTTCTTCATAAAGAATGTCATTTAATTTGAAAAAAAGGGAAAAGATTATTAAATTATATAAATAAAAAAAGGCGAATAATAAATTAAAATAAAAATTTTTGATTAAAAAAAAATGCCGAATCGATTGGTTATATTTATTACGATTTTAAATTTCATATATATAAAAGGAAGTATACATATTTTCTAATAAAGAGAAATCCATAAATTAAAAAATATAAAATAAATTTATAAAAATGTCACAATGAATTATTGTTATTTAAGGGTACAAATTTTTGTTTCAGATGTTTGATAATTCCTAAAAAGTGTACATATTTTAAAAAAATTAATAATAATGAATAATTTATTAAACATATAAGAATGAAGTAGATAATTTAAATTTTGTTAAATGTTTTAATTAGTGGTTCTGTATAAAAAGGAATATGTATTTTAAATTGTATCCTAAAGAGCAATGAAAAATTTAAAAAACATTAAATAATAAAAATAGAAAATTGATATGATTCCTTCTTTGTTAATTTTTAAAATTTAGTTAATAAATATATGGATTTATTTTATAAAATTTGATATGTTGATTTAATTAAAATAAAATATATAAAATAAATTCAGTGTAATAAATTGAACACGAAGATGTAAAAACTATATTTTGAAAATAAAAAAATATGAGTAAAAACATTTAAAAATTTAAATGTTAAGATTTTTTTAAAAAATAATAAATAGATTAAATTTTTTTTCTGCTATAATTTTGAAAAAAAAACTTTATTTTATAAAGAAAATCATTAAAATAATGAATTTAAAATTAAATCCAGAAATACTATAAAAATTAAATTGAAAACTGAAACCTTTAAATTAGCAATAATAGGAAAAGGACTGATTATCATGGTTCTCATATTTTGGGCTATGCACTATTTATCGAAAATCTCAATAAAAAATTTTATTCATAAAAATAAATAAATTAAATAAAATAAAATTATATTATTATATATATAATAAATCATTTAATTTAAAATAAAAAGATTGAATAATTTGAATAATATGCAATAAGAATAAAAAAGGTTATAGATTTTATTCCATTTGATAATAATTTAAAATTAAACTGGAATTTACATATTGCAAAAATTATATGAAAAATTTTCAAGTTCGCTTTTTGGAATGGCTAATGCCTATAAAATCATTTAAGGCGATGTTACTGAATTATTTATCCAAAATCAAAATACTACAAAAATTATCTTTTTTGATAATACCCACGATGATTTATTCAAAATATAGATTTTTAATGAATGTAAATATATTAAAAATCTTTTTTTAATACTTTAAAAATTTAAAATATAAAAATATTACATATAATTTAAAATTAAAAAAATATCAAGAAATCTCGAAAAAAAATAAAAATTTTATTAAAATATTTATAAAAAAATTATAATTTACTCAAAAAATGTAAAATTGTTTGGAAAACAAGACTAAAAAATAGGGAGAGTGGGGCTTTTATAAAACTTAGCCTATTCTTTCCCATTTTTTGCTCGAATAAATAAAAAATTTATTATTGAAAGAACAAAAAATATTATCGTATATTATTATATTTGTTAATTTCAACGGAATTTAATAAAATTTAAAATTGAAATAAAAAATAAAGGAGATGAGATATTATTAAATTGCAATGAATTTTTAATAACAATTGAAAAGAATTATATTTTAATTTAATGTCTAAAAATTTCTGTATAATTATCAAAGAGAAATAAAAAATTTTTAAACATATAATAATATATATAAAATACACTAAAATAAGAAAAATATATTGTATTTTTTCAGAGCAATTTTTAATAATAAACTTTATAAATTTTCTAAATATTTTTCATAACAATTATTTTTATAGATTAATAAATAATTAGATTCTGAGAAATTTAGAAATTTTTATTCTTTGAAAGATGCAAAATAAAAATTTTAAAATACAGAAAAAATAAATAAAATCACTTAAATTATTATAATCAACTAATTTTAATGAGTTTTTATATATTTTAAAAAATTAGCCAAATTCGAGTATAAAAATTCTAGTATGACCTCCGGTTGGAGTGAGTTTGTGAAGATTTTTGAAAAATTAAATTAATTTAATTGAATGTTATTTAATGGTGAAAAAATAATTTGAATATCATTCTTAATTAAATGCTTTATTTAAATAAAATAAAAGTAAATGACGTCTGCAAATAATCAATAAATTTCTAAAATGAATTTTAGAGATTAAAAAAATAACATTTAATAAATGTATTGAAAATAATTCATTTCTTAAAATCAAATAAAAAGAGATAAATGAAATAAATTTCATTAATTTAAAAGATAAACTGCTTCCAATTATCGAAATTTATTTAATTAAAAGTCGCCTTTTCAAAATAAATATTTTTTAAATTAATTTTTATAGAAAATAAAGTTTTATTTATCATATGAAATTAAAAAACAAAAAAAAATTAATTAAAAATAGAAAGCTTAAAATGAATTTTGAACACATAAAGATAATTTGAAAAATTATTATATTCTCTAAATAATCGAATACATATAATATTTTGCTAAAAATTCTACAATTCGACTAGTTTTTAAGTTATATATATCATTAAAAAATAAATAGCTTAGTTAAATTAAATAATTTCATTTTCAATTCGTATATCCCAAATTATTTTTTAAAAAAATTAAATCTAATTTATTTAATTCATTAAAATTGATAAAATATATTGTTACATTTTAATATTTTTTATCTCAATTATTGATCATCAATTATTTTTTATATAATTTTAAAAAATCTCAATTTAAAAAATTCTTTTTATTTTATTTCTTTCTTTCTAAGTTATTAAGATGTAAATAAATAGAAAATTAATTAAGAATTGATTATTAAGAGTAAATTAATTTAAAATTTTTATTATTTAATAATGTTTAAATAATTTAAACTATATAATTATTAAGTATAAAGAAAATTTCTGTCAAATAAAATAAAATTAATTTTAAAAATTTAGGTATCAACTAATTTTTCACGTCAAAAAATATAAGTTAAAATTTTAATTATTAAATATTTGAATTTAATATATATTCTACAAATTATAAAATATTTAGAATTATAATAATATTCTTATATCCTAACGAAATTCTATGATATTTTAATAAGTGTTAACTAACTAAACATATAAAAATATTATTATAAAATTTCTCATATAAAATCAAGAAAAAGTGAGGCAATTGTGTTGTTTATTAAATATAAAATTTAATCGAAAAATCGTTTTAATACTTTCGGAACAAGATGCAAAACAACAATTTTTTATTCTTTTTTTAATTAAGCCTACTTTACTCAAACATAATTTAACCGGAGCATTTATTAAAATGGCTAATGGTTAACATTGAAAAATAATCATGCCTATGAATAAAGTCAAAAGATTAGAAAAATAAAAAAAATTTCATATTATTTTTACACAAAAATAGAATAATTATCAAATAAAATTTTAAAAATTAAATAATAATCAATAATTTGATTAAAATTATTAAAGAAATAAATTCCAGAAAATAAATTAAAAATATTAATTGAATATAAAATTTAATTCTTTTGTACAGAGATATAAAAATACTATATGAATAGGATTCTTCTTGTAACTGAAAATTATTAAAGGGACAAATATTTGCAAATCCAAAAGAAAGCCTCTGGAATACGTTAAATGAATTAATTATGGCATAATATTAATATGACGCAAATGAAAATAATAATTTATATATTAAATAAATTTAAATGAAATAAATTTATATTTTTAATAAAAAATAAATAATAAAAAAATAATTTCACTATAATACACGAACAAAGTAATCTAAAATCAGAATGATTTTTCCTCTATTAATTTTAAATAATTTAGTTTATAAAAATTATAAAAGAATTTATAGAGTAAATATTTGACTTTTAAAATTTAATCTTTTTATAAAAATTCAAATTTAAAAAAATATATATATTAAAGTCAAGCAAATGAAATTTTATAAAAGAAATTATTACAAAATCTTTACAAAATTATATGGAAAAAATTCTAAAATCTAAATAAATTTTATTAAAATATTAGTATAAAAATTTTTCATTAAATAAATATAAAACAAATTACTATCTCGCAGAAAATATATATTGTGATATCTTTCTCCCCTATTCTAGTTCCCATTGAGAATCTTTTTGAACAGCTGCTTTATTTGTAATAATTTCCCAAAAAAATAATAATAAATAATAAAGATCTAATAATAAAATAATTAAAAAAACAATTACAGAATGAATAATTAACAAAAATAAAAATCGGATATTTATTAAATTTATTTCTTAATGATATAAAATTAATTCATGATTCTTTTAAAATAAAGTGATTTTCATATAAAGAAATATTTGTTGATGGAATTTTACTTAAGATTATTTATTTTATTTAGAAAATATATATAACTTTTTGTTAAGCTTTAATTAATATTTTATTGAAAAAAAAGATCAATAAAACAATAGTAAAATTAATTTTACTGGGGGATATTAGATGAAAAATTTTTAAAAAAATTTACAAAATAATTAAAATACAAATATTTCTACCTTCATTTCAATTTTATATATATAAATAATTTTGAGGGATGTCCAAACAAATTTCTGAAACAATATAAGATTTATTGATTGATAGAAAAAATATTCAATTAAAGATTAGAGAAAAAAATTGATGGATTGAATTTAAAGCAGTCCTAACAAACTATGACAACAATTGCATCGATCTCTATTAAATATATTAAACTTTTTTCTAAGTAATATATATAGATTTAGGAATGATTTGAAATCGAAAAAAGTAGAAGTTTACCTCTTTCATCTTCTTCATTTCATTCTTGGATATACTACACATGAAAGAATCCATAATTTATGCTTCTTAATTATTTTAAAATAATGAAAATAAATTATATTTATTTTAAAAATAATACAAACAAAATATGTAAAAATTTCATTAAAAATGAAAGATTGATTATCAATTCAATCTATTAGGAAATTAATTAAATTTATTTTTAAATCAATCAGATTTGAAAGATTTGAAAAAAATTATTGAAATTTTATATAGAAGTAATCGAAAATAAGCACTAGCAAATATTTTGCAGTTATTTTCAATTTATATAAGTTGCTTTGCAATTTTAAAGATTGCTTTTGGTACTCGAAAAGACTTGAAGTAAATAAAATTATTAATTTTGATTCAATAAATTTACTAAACTTACAAAAATAAATTATTAAATTTTTGTAAGACATCATGTATTTTATAAATACAAATAATTAAAACAAAATTAATTAATTTTCCTAATAAATATTTGTATATATGATAATACGATTTCTCTAAGGAAAAAATATTATAATAATAAAAATATTTATTTTACTTTAAAATAAATCTAAAATAAATATTTAAGAAATCAATAGAGATATGTAAAATAACAGGATAAAATTAAATTTTGCAGCATAATTTATAATAAACTTCATTTTATTTTAAAAATTTATTAATCATATAAATTATTAAGTAATATTAAAGACCTCAATACTCTTCTATTACCAAATTGAAGAAAAAATAAGAGAAAAATAAATGTAATTAAAAATACATTGGTGAATGATTCAAAAATTTTTTAAGAATATGAGAAACTAGGCGAAATCAATATAATTATAATAAAATAAATTTAAATAAGAAATTATACTCACCAAATTTATTTAGAATAAAAAAAATAAAACAAATTGATTTATAATATTCTATTTAAATATGATATTATTTTTTGAATGAAAATAAAGATGAGTATATAAAGTTTAAAATATATGAAAGATTAATTGTTAAATAAAAGAATAATTATAAAAATTAATTTAAAAAAAGCAAAAACATCTTTAAAAAAATAAGAATGTGAGTATTAGGCATAAACAGAATAAACTAAACCAAATATTTAAATAAAAATTCTATAATGAATTAATCTTTTAAATAAAGATTATTAAATAATATCAAATAATTTTACAAATTTTTGAAATTGACCAAGATATGCTAGAATAATATTTTAATAGTATAAAGTTAAAAAATAAAAATTATTTGTTAGAAATATTAAGTATACCTTATAAATTGAAAATAAATATAAAAAATTTTGTAATTTTTTAAAGATGATTATAATTTGAAAAATAATCGAATCAACTTTTCATAAAAAAAGATGAAAAATTAATAAATGCTTTATTGAAAATTCCAGAATCTAATTTTCAGTACTATATTAAATGAATATATTTAATTTTCATACTTTTTATAACGCATATAAAAAATGGACAAAATGTAAAAATTTCTAAATAAAAAGTTTGAAAAAAGCCATAATTGAAAAAATTAAGAATAAAAAAAACTAAAAAAATAAATAAAAGCATAATAATATAAAATTGAAATTAATAAACAAAAAAAATAATATAATTCCTAAAAATTGAAAAAAATTTAAAAAGATAAAAATTAGGTTTATAGAATTTTATAGCTTTAATAAAATAAAATTAATTCCAGAAAAAAATTTAAAAAATTTTTATTAAATTTTTATGAAAAAAAAATTAAACAATATAAAAATCTTTAATAAAATATTTATGAAATAGTGAATAATTATAATTTTTTAATAATAAAAATAATATTTATTAAAAATATATTAAAACATGATTTTATCTTAAGCAAAAAAGCAAATTAAAAAGGAAAAATTTAAAAAAAGAAAATTCAGAGAATATTATTCGATAAATTATTTACAATATAAAATTTTTTAAATTTATAAAAATTTCATTAATAAATTAAAAAATCAATTATTTTTAATTTTCGATATATAGAATTTTAAAAATTTTTAATAAACCAAGAAATGAATTTTGGAAACGTATAATATTTTAGAAATTTGTTAGAAAATTTTCTTATTAAACATTTGATATTTTATGTACTGAATTTTTAACTAAATTTTAAATTATAGTCCAAATCATGATTTCTCGTTAAATTAATTCATAATATTTGATAAAAAAAATATTTAATTATTTTTTTTTCATTTATTTTGTGGATATTTATTTGAAAATTATTGATGAATAATAAAAAGGATTATTCAAATTATAATTTTTGAATAATATAACAATTGTAATCACAAAAAATAATGAAATGATTAATCTTATAAAATTTTTCAGCTTTTACTCAATACAATAGAAAAATAAATATTATTAAATTATTTAATAAACGTTATATTCAACTTTTTTTTGTATGGTGGTAAATTTATTCTAAAAGGAAAAAATAATATAACATTTAAAATTTTTATTTTTATTAATAAATAACAACAAACAACCGTTGAACAACACCGATCTAATCATAAATTTATGCCATTTTCTAATAATATTAACTCCTCTATCGCCATGGATTTTATAATAAATATAGGAAAAATTAAAGAAGAATATAAGAAAATTAAAATATATTTTAATCATTATGGATTTATATAATCGAATAAAACTTTAAATAAAAAATCTATAATAATGTACAAAATTAGATATAAATAAATTATCGAAAATGCGGATATCGTGATGATGAGAATCATCAAGGCTGATACTACAAATATATACATGAAAAAATTATGTTCAAATATATCGCAAGATTTAATTATTAATTTTTAAATTTTATAAATAAAAAGTGATCTGATAGTATTATTTTTTCGATGTTTATCATCTATAAATACAGTAAAATTTTTCTAAGATTATTTTTATAATTTTTGTTTAGAAAAGATAAATAAAAAATTTAATAAAATATTTTAATGAATTAAATTGTAATAAAAATATTCAAAGAAAATTAAAACTTAAATTTCTGAAAAATGATTAGATAAAAATAAAACAGAATTAAAATAATGGCATAAAAATAAATTTACTATATTATTTAGATTAGAAGATATATTCTGAATAATTCAAAAAATAATATCAAATTGACTTAAATAAATAATCAAATGACTATAAAATCAATTAATTTCAAAAAACAAGCAAAGTTAATACCTGAAAAAATTTCAATAATATTAATTATTAATATTTTTGTGGTGTATAATTTTGACTTTTTGCGAATGGTAATGCTATGAATCTCAAAAGCAAAATCAATTTCATAATATATTAATAACAATCTTCATACACAAGCAAAATTTATTAATAAATTTAGTACCCCCGTTCTCAAATCAATTTAATATTATTGCCAAAAATATTAATAATATAAAATAAAAAATTATAAATTACCAGCAAAATTAATTTTAATTCTTATCAATTTCTACTCTCAACTCCAAATCAAAAAAAACTTTAAACTTTAACAAAATTATTCTTTCATTAAAGTTATTGATTAAAAATTTAAAAACACAAATTAATTTAATAAATTTAATCCAAAAATTATTCAAATTTGTTCTAATTATTATCTTCAAATTCATCTAAATATTAATCATCTTAAAAAATTAATCAATTAAATATAAAAATCTTATTTTATATTATAATTTTTCTTAATAAATTCGAATTAAAAAAATTTCTTATTTTGTCATAGACACTAAAATATATTTAAAAAATTTATAATTATTCGATAAATGTGAAGAACAATCTTTGGAGAGAATTAGAAATAACAATGCAAAATGCAATAAATCCTACTGGAGTTTTTCAGCAGAGCTGGGTCCGACTCCGACTCCGGCTCCGACTCCGACTCCAACTCCGACTCCGCTCCGGAGCTGGAGTCGGAGTCGGAGTCGAAAATTGAAAAGGTCGGAGTCCGGAGTCGGAGCTGGAGTCAAAATTTTCAAATGTCGGAGTTGGGAGTCGGAGTCGGAGTCAAAAATTTTGAGTGACTCCGGACTCCGGATTTTTATTTAAAAAATTGTATTTTTTACCTAATTTTTAAAAAAATTTCCCCTTTTATTTTTTTTTTTTAAAATTAAATTTTTTTGGTTTATTTTGTCTAAAATTGAAATTTTCGTACCGAAATTATATCATTTTCGGAAATAGATGTCAATTTTGCACAAAAATGCCCTGGAGCCAAATCAAAATTACTTAAAAAATTTTCTGCGGAGTCAAACTCCGGAGTCGGAGTCGAGTTTTAGAACAACTCCGGAGCTGGAGTCGGAGTCGGAGTCAAAAATTAGAAAGCCCGGAGTCCGGAGTCGGAGTCGGAGCTAAATTTTTGAAAGGTCGGAGTCCGGAGTCGGAGTCGGAGTCAAGATTTATGGAAAGCACAGCTCTGTTTTTCAGTATATTAATAACAAAATCAATATATAAAAATAATCAAAGTAAATTTTTGGATCGAATAAATATTAAAATAAAATTATAAAAAATTAGAAAATTATTTTGAATGAAATTGAGAGTGAGCACACAAATGGGGAAAGAAATGATTATTTTTTATAGACTCTTAAAAAAATAAAATTATACTTAATCAATTCCATGATTAATAGATCAATAATCTCAACAAAAATAAATATTTTATAATAATTTAAAAAATATGCCAAAGGAACCTATAACATTGCTTGAAATAACTGCCTAGATTTTAAAATAAAATTAAAAATGAAAATGAAAATAAAATTAAATAATATTGTCATTTTTTTTATTTAGATAATTATAAATGATCTATCAAAAATAAGTTCAGAATCATCTGAAAAATTCCATGGCAACAATTTTTGTTGACTTATTCGATATTTAATCAGTATTTTGTAAACTTTTCAAATGCTGCCAATTTTTATTGGGCATAGGCCGATGACAATGCAACGGCTATCATCGGCACCGGTGAATATCGAAAATTTTTTGGAAAGATTTGAAAAATTGAAATTTATTCAGCATGGGCAATTGAATTAATGAAAATATTGGAAAGAAATTTTTTGAAGAAATAAGTTAAAAAAATTCAATATTATAAAATTTTATAAAAAAATATTTTTATAATTAAATAAAGATAAAGTGCGAAATTTTTGAATCTGTTTTCGGTAGAATAGGACTTACTGATTAATCATTTTTATCACATATAGAAAATAATATTAATCGGATGACACGATTCATTGTAAAATTTTGAATTGGAAATAATAATAGTAATTTTAATTCTTATTAAATTTTAAATAAATTTGATCGAGAATTTACGGCTGTTTCCAATATTGCCTTATGGTTCTACGTTACAATATTACTACATTTATAAACAACTTTTAATGAAAATACCATTTACAAAGAGAATAAGTATAAATTATATTTTTATAAATTTTTCAAAATTAATAAAATTTATTTTTTGTATAAGATCAATGAATTGATATGTCAGATAAATATATTTTAAATTTATAAAAATTTGAATGAAATTACACACAACCATTCTATCGACAGAATTTTTAAGGAAAATGCTAATTAAATGCTAAGGAAAAAACGAATTGCTCACATTAAAGGGAATAAATATATAAGAAATTATTAAACATAGATATTTTTATAAAATAACAAATTATATAATTGGAACAGAATAGAAAATAAAATTTTATATTAAATAAATGAAATTAAAATACTAAATAATATAATTTTAAATAAATTGAATTTAAAAATTAAGGATTTTAAAATAAATTGATAATTAATACACTTTAATATTTCTAAGCTGAAATATACGACCATTTTCATAAAGCTACAAAAAAGTTATTTAAAGTCGATATTCAACATAAATAATCATAATTTTATTATTTTGCCCCATCATTTATCAGGCTAAAATTATTACTTATATAATTAAGAAATATAATTAAAATTTATTTTTATCATAATTAACTTAAAAATGATCTATTAAATGTTAATATAAGTTATTTTAATTCTTAATAATAAATTAAAAATAGAGTACAAAATTCTAATAATTTGGTGTTTTAAAATAAATAAATGAATTATATGATAAATGATAAAATATAACAAAATCCATCAATTGTATGTAAAATGTTTAACTCTGAAATTTAACATTTTTCATTATTGTTGAAATTATGTCTTGTTCATTATTTGGATTTCTTATTATCGATGAGAAAATTACTACGGTTAATTTCGGCTCTGAAAATACTTCTGCTTCAGAGTATCGAATTATTTTGCCGTGTTGTTCTATATCCTAAAAAAAAGAATGCTAATAAAAATTTAATTCGAAGATTTCATTAATTGAAATTTCTTTAAGCGTCATTGTTGGATTATTTATATTAAAGTTGATAAAAAAATTAAATGCAATAAATGAAGGCAAATAAATTTTATATTTCAGATATCATTTATTTTGAAAATTTAATATATAATTATTATAGAAGAAATAATAAAATATTAAATTGAAAATGAAATAATAAAATGCGAAAATCATCTTGTCTTTAATGAAGAAGATTTTGTCATTCGAACATAATCATGGCTTTGAATATTTATGAAAAAATAATTGTAAAATAATAAATTATATAATTTGGAAAAATAAACAAATCTTTATTCACGATAGAACATTAAATAAATAAAATTTTATTAAATTATTAATATTCATAAAATCTAAAATTTATTTTTTTTATAATTTAAATTATTTAAATCTTTATAAATCGTCTTTCATTTTATTTAAAAAAACTATTAATTTGTTAAATAGCAAAGACCACTCAAAGTCTAAAATGAAAAATAATTTGAAGAAAAAATTCCAAATGAACATAATTAACAGGATGGGAATAAGAAATAAATATAAGATTTAAAATAGAAAATTTAAAATAAATAATAAAAAATTGATGTAAAAATTAATTAATCCATGCATTTACCAATTAATGATCATTGATTAACCATACGAAAAAATGGTGCTGATTTGATCTTCCGCTGACTATAATATTTGAAATCTGCACTATAAATATTTATTTAAATATATTATCAAATGAAATTCATTTTTAGAAATTTAATAAAAATAAAGAAAAAAAAATAATTAAAATTTAAAATTTGTGTTTGCTTTTAAATAAATTTTGTTATTTGCAAAATTTATATTATTTCATTCTATGTGGTTGAATATATAAGGATATTTTGAAGAATTAAAAATAATTATGAATAATTTAAAATAAACAAAAATAAAATACAATAAAAAGCAAAATTATTTGAATATAATTGTAGCTATCAAAAAAATTAACTAAATTTGATTGTGTTTTGTTTTTAATTGTAGATTTATTTTATAGGTTCAAATTTTGATTAATATAAATAAATATTAAATTAAATATAAAATAAAAAAAATTATTCTTAAATTAAATTTTATATCATTATGATGCTGGATATTATTGAAAAATGAAAAATGCAATTTTTAATTAAATAAATTACAATATAAAAAAGCTATGCAAATATAGTAATAAAAATTTTGATTTTAAGAAAGTTTGAATCTAAAAATAGAAATTTTAATAAAATTCAAATAGAAATATTTTAAGCATAAAATTTAAATCAGTTAATCTTGAATAATAATAAATAAATTTTAACATAAACAAATTTAAAAAATTTCGAACGAAATTGTAATTAATTATTGTAAATTTTGAATGCAGTATCATATCTAATTTAATTTTTATATATATTAATAAAAATCAATAACTATAAATGATAAAAATTTAGAATTTACATTATGAAAAATATAATAATTGAATATATAATTATATCATAATTAAGACCATAGAAGCTGATATAATTATTTTGTTAATAAGTTATACATAAAAGGTCCACAATGAATTTAAACTATAAGAAATAATAAAATAATTTAAAAAAAATAAAAATTAAAATATTTATTATTTATTTAATATATTAAAATTTATTAATCAAATTAAAAATTATTTTATATTAAATATGATAAAAAGTATAAAATTAAACAATGTGTGAGCTAATCAATTAATACGTATTCCGGCCGAGTAAGAAACAGAGCCAAAATTTTCACAACTCATCCCGATTATGTGCGCTAAATGCAAGAAGAGTTGGACATTTTGGATTTTTGATAAGGATCAATTTGAATTAATGACGATATTTCCCCTCTTATGCCCAAACATTTATTTTCACCTAATTGCTTATTTATGTTTTTTTTGTAATTTGAAACAATGAATAATTAATATTTTTAATGATTATGATTTTTTCAATTAATTTTCGATGATAAAAATAATTTTTTCCCAAAATACACAACTGACGTGACTGGAAAATAATTGATCATAAATTTAGGAAGCAATCAAATTTGTTTATCATTATTTAAAATATTGATGAATCAACGAAATCACGGATTTAAACGCAATTTACCAGAAATTTTGCATAACTCATTAATAATGATTTCATGAGATAATAAAAATTTGAAAAAAATACACAGATAATAAATAATTCATAATGAATTTTATTAAATTAAAAATGTTTATCTCTAAAATTCACGTCTATATAGTAAAATAAAATTTATCTAAGAAGCAAAAACAGCTGAAATGATCAAAGTGCAATCATCACAAATAAAAAAAATATTTTTAAACTATTATAAAAATCTGGTAATAATTGGAATGAATTTTTAAAATATAATGAAACAAATGAAATTTTTGAACAGAATATACAGAGAAAAAAATAATTTAATCAAAGTATATGAGTTAAAAAATATCATTTTAAAGGATAATAAAACATATTTTTACCATTAATAAGGGAAAAAAGGAATGCGATTTTAATATGGCGATAATCGTGCAAGGAATTCAAAAATCTCTTATAATGCTGAAGAATTTTTCTGTAACAAACTTTTAACAAAAAAATTAATAAAATCAAAAAAATATAGTTCACATGAAATGAATAGATATAATATTCAATTAAATTAATATGGTTATCTAATTTCCAATGAATTTTTTTGAAAGTTTAAAAAAAAATTATTAAAAAAATTGACAATTATAAATTTTGAAGGATAAATTTTTACCATATCATATTTCTTTTAATCATCGTAAGTGCGGATATGAATAATTTTATTCATGTAAAAATTAAAAAAATCTGGTAATAATTGGAATGAATTTTTAAAATATAATGAAACAAGTGAAATTTTTGAACAGAATATACAGAGAAAAAAATAATTTAATCAAATAAAACATATTTTTACCATTAATAAGGGAAAAAAGGAATGCGATTTTAATATGGCGATAATCGTGCAAGGAATTCAAAAATCTCTTATAATGCTGAAGAATTTTTCTGTAACAAACTTTTAACAAAAAAATTAATAAAATCAAAAAAATATAGTTCACATGAAATGAATAGATATAATATTCAATTAAATTAATATGGTTATCTAATTTCCAATGAATTTTTTTGAAAGTTTAAAAAAAAATTATTAAAAAAATTGACAATTATAAATTTTGAAGGATAAATTTTTACCATATCATATTTCTTTTAATCATCGTAAGTGCCGATATGAATAATTTTATTCATGTAAAAATTAAAAAATCTGGTAATAATTGGAATGAATTTTTAAAATATAATGAAACAAGTGAAATTTTTGAACAGAATATACAGAGAAAAAAATAATTTAATCAAATAAAACATATTTTTACCATTAATAAGGGAAAAAAGGAATGCGATTTTAATATGGCGATAATCGTGCAAGGAATTCAAAAATCTCTTATAATGCTGAAGAATTTTTCTGTAACAAACTTTTAACAAAAAAATTAATAAAATCAAAAAAATATAGTTCACATGAAATGAATAGATATAATATTCAATTAAATTAATATGGTTATCTAATTTCCAATGAATTTTTTTGAAAGTTTAAAAAAAAATTATTAAAAAAATTGACAATTATAAATTTTGAAGGATAAATTTTTACCATATCATATTTCTTTTAATCATCGTAAGTGCGGATATGAATAATTTTATTCATGTAAAAATTATTCATCCCAAATTAATTCAAATATAAATCAAATATTTTTCTTTTAGCCATTTTTCCAAATGTTACTTATTCTTGTTATAAGTAAGTTTACTAATTTAAACTTAATTCCTTTTTTATAAAAGTATTTTCTATAAATAATCAATTATTTTTCATTATTATTATTTTATAAATAAAATTTAATTAAAATTTCATAGAGTTGATTTGAAAATAATTGCAATTTTTTATGTTAGTTTTCGGATAAATCATTCATCCGATTCAGAATTACAATTTATTTATTTTTAATTCTATAAGTAAATGTATTTTAGAATATGGAAAATTTCAGTTATTTTTTTTGCAACTTTTCTATAGTTGCTGAATGAAATGGTTCGATTGGAATTGTAGTGAATTATAATTAATTAAATTTTAATATGAAACTCATATTTTTTTCCTTGTTCTCGTTGTAGATATAGATAACCTAAAATTAATGGATTTTGAGATCTTTCTTAATTTACTAGATTATTTTATTTGTTAATTTTTTTTATAACTTCGCAATTGTTAGATAAATTGACAATTTAAACACGACAATCGCCTTTCCATAGAATTATTAAATTTTATTAATTTTAATAAAATAAAAAATAATTTCAAATTTTATTTATAATTTCAATTATAAAAAATGTTTTTTCATCCTTTAAACAAACTCACTAGTTGTAATTCAAATTGGCAAAATATAATTTGAAACGCTGATACAAATTTGTTACTGTGTGATATTTCAACATTATGGATAAGATCATTACGAAGGATTTGCCGAGAGTCCCAATTGAATATGGAAAATATCGACTGACGGAAAATAAATATAAAGTACAAATTTAGTATTATTAAAAAAAAATAAAAAAAAGAATAAATTAATTTATTAATTTTCAATGTATTGTGAAAAAGTTTAGATATAAAGCAATATAATTGTTTTTGATCAAAAGAAAAATAAATTTAAAATTCACGACAAATTCAATTTTATTTTACATGTAGAAAATGTTCAAATGTGGATTTATTGATTTTAATTTTATGTTAACAAAAATTTTGAAATATTATAAAATAATATTAAGAACTATAAGATAAAAATAAAAATATCAATTATAGATAAATAAATTAATTTTTTTATTCTATATAAGATGATCAAACTATAAATATATTATGTTGGAAGATTTGCTTGTGCTTGACAACAATTTAAGCCATCTTCCACAAATTGAATAGACTACATAAATTTCAAATCGAAAATATTTCAAACTTCTAAAATTTATCATTCAATTTTTATGATATTTAACGAATAAGAAAAAAGGTGTTTGAAGGAAAAAATTTTTGATAGAAAATTTAATCCTTTTCTTCTTTCAGAAAACAATTAAAACTAATTAAAATGAGATATAAAATTAATTAACATAAATATATTAATTTTGAAAATTATAATAATTTTTTTTAATTTTGGAATTCATTATAAGAAGAAAAAAATATTTTTATAATTTATCTGTCATCAAAAAAGGACAACAATTACAATTATAATAAAAAAATTAATAAAAAAATTTTATTTTTATGAAAGTGACAAATTAGAATTTTAATTTATAAGAATAGGAAGAATCAAATTTAGATTCATTCTGAATTTCTATAAAAAAGATGAAATGTGGAAAATTACAAGGGAATTTTTGGCGCTTAATTGGGATTTGGATATGTTGAGTATTCTAGAATAAAAATGAAAAAAAATTAAAATAATTTAGAAAAGTATAGTTGGTTAAAAAATTTTAAACTAATTAATAAAATATGATAAATTAATTGATAAAAAGAACAAAATTCTAAAAAATATTAGATAATATCATTAAAATAAAATATTAATTTTCCTTATTAATGCTAATTTAAGATCAGAAAAATTTCCAATATAAAAAATTATGGTATAATTTAAAAGTAGTAAAATAATTTTTATAAAAATTTGTAAATTATAATAAATCCATCTAAATTATCATAGGAAATAAATGACAATTAATTTACTTATAAATAAAATTAATAAAATTAGATTCAAAAATTACATTCGACACTTCAATATTGTGCCACAGCATATAGCTGGAACCTGAACGATATTGCCAAATTTTATCGGCGAATTATTAGAAAATGCCTATTAAAATAAATTGAAAATAAATAAAATTATCAAAAATTATTCTAATCAATAAAAGAAAAGAAATGTTATAATAAATTAAAAAGATGAAAAAAATAAATGTAATTAATTATTAAAAAAATTATATCAGATTTTAATATAATTATTATAAAAATAAATCTCTTTTAAAAACAATATGTATATTTTTAGTTAAATAATTTAAGTTGCAATGCATTAAAATTTTATCTATAAGTGAAGATATTTTGTTATAAAAAAACATATGAAAGATTTTTAATTTAAAAATTAATTTTATTAACTATTGAAAAAATTCATTAAAATTTATTTAAAAAAATTGAAATAAAATTTAGAAATTTAAGGATTGCATCGATTAAGAGAATATTAATTTGATATCTGTTCTAAATTAATTAGAAAATTAAAAAAATTAAATATAAATCGAATCATTTGCTTCAAAATTGCATATAAATTAATTATAGTAAATTTAGAATTGGAAAAATAAAAATGCTTCTAAATTGGGAAAATTGAAACGATATTCTACATTATTGATACCAAAAATAATATTGAAACTATATGAAATTAAAATCTCTAATTTTTATGTTTTATTAATATAGAATTTAAAATAATAAATATAAAATAAAAATAGTAAAATTTCAAGATATATAATTTCATAGGAATTTATTTTGGAAAAAGTCTTCATCGGGCAATATATTTCACGATAAATCAAAAAATATTTAAAATTAAAATTTTAACAAATAAATATTCAATTAAATAATTAAAAATTTTTAAAATAATATTAATATTAAATTTATTATTTCAGAAAAATAGGATATTGTACAAATGGCGATGAAGTATCAATGGCCAAAGAGGAAGAAAAAATGCCATAGAAACGAATAAATGCCTACAATAATTGGTTTAATGCCAATTCCGCCAACATTCGAACACAAACCCGAGAAAATCATTGCCAAGATACAAATTTTTTTTTGTTAAGTCAAAAACATTAATTGAAGGATTAATTAAAATCTCAATTTAAAAAATAATAATAATTTATTTAAATTATTGAAAAATTAATTAAAATACAATTTTCTTATTATTGTATATACTTTTATCAGAAAGATGAAATTCTAAAACGATAAAATACTTAATAATATTTTTAAGATATTTATAAATCAATATATTTTTTTAACATTTTATCTAGAATAATTTCATGATATGATCTTGAAAAAATACAATTGCATAGATATTTTTAAAAGTGATCAATATATTTTAACTGATAATTAATCGAATAATATAATTTTATTTTCAAAATAGAACATTTCTAGTTTTATAATGAAATGCATTTAGAAAATTAATTTAAAGATTTTAGTCTAAAATTTAAAATAAAATTTTAAAAATAAAAGTCAATCAAAATTAAAAACAAAATGAAAGTTTATCATTGAATCGATAAAATTGATTTTATATTGATATTGACGATGAGGATTAATATTAAATTTAAATTTATTTAAATTAAAATTATATTGAGACATACTGATAATTCATTTATTGATTTTTAAAGAATAGATTAAATAACGGCAAAGCAAATTGAGCAGTGCATCTCACAGGAGATATAAGAGAAATTTGGACTACTCCTGATCCGAAAGAAAATAAAGTGTAATAGTGAGAAATTCTGATCTAATGATGACACCAAAAAAAAGCTAAATAAATTATAATTTAAAATTTTTTAATTAAATTTTGGAAACTGCTAACAATTGTTGCCAAAAATATATGGTGATAGATGAAGCATTTTGGTTCGTCAATATTCATATATAGAGAATTTTAAGCATTATAAAATTTAATTATTTTATTAAATTTATGGCTTCCCCAGAGTTAATTTATTTTTTAAAAGAAAAATAATTTGAATTATATATAAAAATTCAATAATAGAAAAAACTTTCAAAAATAGAAAATATTTAAAAATAAAAATAATATTAAAATAATTTTAAAATACAAGTATTTGGTACTCATGTATATAATGTACTGAAAAAATTTAAAAAAATGAACAGTTGATTTCCATTGTTATAATAAAAAATATAATTTTTATTTAAAATATAATTTAAAATATGATAATAAATTTAGATATCTCGAGAAGGGAAATACTATTCTCACAATATTATATTTCGATTTTTATGATATTTGCCGTAGAAACGAAGAAGAATTAGAAATATGGGAATGTATTAGATAAAACAAATGAATAAAAATATATTTTAATAAAATTTGAAAATAATTTATAAAACTTGATTTGGTAATATTATTTCAAATTATATACTAAGAAAATAAATATTTTATTTAAAAACCCGGAAGATTTTTATTCTTATATCCTATAAAACATTTTTTTTATCATGAAATCTGAATAAATCTCAATATGCAAAAAAATTCATATCTCGTGCTTATTAAAATCGAATAATTAAATTGAATTTATTATTCGTCTTCTGGCAGGAAACAATAAATTAATTGCCTCGAAATAATTAAATAATAATTATAATCATATCAAAAAATAATATACTGACAAATTATAATTATTTTCAATTTAAAATTCCCTATTATCAAAATAAAAGAAATTTAAATATTTTGAATAAAAAATATTTAATTGATTGAAAAATATTCAAAATTAATAATAATATAAAAATTCTTACAACATAATGAACTTGCTATGATATTGAATTACTGAAATCTAAAAATGATTACTAATAGGAAAATTAAATAATATTAAAATCAGTTTCGAATAATTCATAAATAAAGATAAAAACATGTTAATTAAAGCTTTCAATATAATTGTAATTAAACAGTATTCAAATTAAAAATATTAAAAAAATCTTATTTTAAATAATGCATTGAAATAATTAAAAAAATATAAATAATTTTATTCGTTAATTAACAGAAATATTTGAATATAAAAAATTAAAATAATTTATAAAATTAAAAAAAATAAGTCTAAAATTATTAGGTATTTTATCTTATATAATGTATATCATAATTTACTTTTAAAATTAATTATCCGACTATTACAAAATAATTGACTAAAATAAAATTTTAAAAACAGAATTGAAAATAAAAAAATATTAAAATATGTAATAATTATGAAAATTATTAAGTTCTTGAAATTTTTAGGATAATTTGTGATGCGTTTAATAAAAGAAATAAAAATAAAAAAAATTTATAAATTAATATAAATTTTAAAATGAAGTAAAAAATTAATTTAAAGTAATATCACGCGAAAATTTTCAATTTTTATTCAAAAATAATATTAAATTTTTACATTTATATTATAATATTATTTAACTTAAAAAATTAAAGAAAATATTATATATAAAATTTGTCTTATAAATAATTATTTAATCCTCTAAAATAATTGAAAAAATTTATTATAAATATGTCGAAAAGCTAGAATAATAAAATAAAACAATAGTTTTATTTTGTAAAATAATTTAGAAAATCAATAAATAAATTTTAATTAAAAATGAATACAATGATATTGTATTGATCTAAAATTAATTCAAAAATAAATTTAAAATTTATTCGATTAATAATATTTATAATAAATCAATATTATATTGCAAGATTATATGTTTAAAGAAGATCAAATATAATATTATTAATAAAAAATATAAACATTGATATTTAAATTTATTTTAAACGAGTGAAAATTAAAATATTTTAATATTAATAAGACGAAATGAAAATTGAATAATTTGAGTTAGGCAAATTTGCAATTCCCATTTTTTGGAAATACAGCATTTGGCGATCGAACATTTTCGCTTTTCGACAGACTTTAAAGATCGCGCCAAGACAGCATTGATATAAAATAATAATTTACTATATAAAACGAAAATATATTTTACATTAATGAAAATATTTAGATATAAGTTTTAAATATTTTTATAAATCAAAATAAATTTTTATATTAATAAATAAATAAATTCAAATAAAAATATAAACGCGATTTGATTAAAATATAAAATATATGTAAATATATCATTGCAAAATTTAATAAAAAATTGCCAAAATAAATTAAAATATAAATGCAAAAATAAATATAATTGAGATTAAATTGTTTATGAAAATATTGATCCAAAATAAAATAACAGATAAAATTTAAATTATATTAAGACTTTTAAAATGATCTTTTTGCTATTAAAAGAACTATCAATAAATTAAAATAGATCATTTTCAACTTAAATTATTGTAAATAACTCAATTTTATCCAGCTCATATCCTATCAACAAGCAAAAAATATTAAAAATTTTTCAAATATTCCAATTGTTATTGAGATAATTATTGTCATGTTTGAAAATCCTATAAATATATTTTTATTTTAAAGGAGACACCTAGAATTAAAAAAGATTTAGATATATATTTCAAAAATTTTATGGAAATTTTTAAAGAAATATTATCAAATAAATATTTCTTCAGAAATAATTTTTATATTTCATTTGCCTTCCACATTTTGCTAGTCATAATTTTCCTCATGAATTTTGGATTAAATTGTGCAATCTTCTTCTATGCTTAGAAAAATAAAATTTTTTATTTAATTCCATTAAGGAAAAATTTCTTAATATTAATATTTGTTTATTAAAGAATTTATTTTATATTAATTGATGGAAATTATTAATAGTTTAATTTTTATGATCAATATCGATATTTAATTTTATATTATAAAAAATATTATAAAATGATTTTGTAGAGAAATGTAAAAACATACATTTATAAAAATTGATTTTAGATATAAGAAGCAGATAACATTGGATCTTACTTACGGATTTAATTTTTTCAAATTTTATTAAAATTAAAAATAATATTTTTTTTCATGACAATCTTGATTAAATATGCAATTCTTATTAATAGAGAAGGCCATATTACAAGAACAATTAAATGAACAGATTAAAATTATTTTTGATTAAATTGGAAAGTTTAGTAACTTTTAGTGAAAATATAAATTTAATTAAAGCAAAAATTTTAGCAAATATCTTAAAGATTAGAAAAATGAATAAAATTTAGTTGCGTCCATTTACCTAATATTTTGGTTATAATTCAGATCTATGCATAAAGAATATAATTATTACAAAATTTAAATATAAATTAAAATTAATTTTATCATAATTAAATTGGTCTGTGGCATAATTGCAGTGTCAAATTGAAGGAATGAAGGGCTAAAAATAGAATTATGAGAAAAATGGAGCTGAAAAATATTTTTTATTTACAAAATATTAATGCTCGAAATATATATTTGGAAAATATACAGTTATGGAAGAAGAATGTGAAATTTTAAATTTACAGTTATTTTAAAATTTATTTTGATTGAAGTAATTCGTTGCCAAATTGCAAAATAATTTGGAAATTTCCATGAAATATAATATATTCAAATATTAATTTTATTTACAGTATAATATTTATAAAAATTTGTTAAATAAATTCTTTAATTAAAAATTTCAAAATTATTTTTCAAGAGAAAATAATTAATTATACCTGAAAAATATTGAAGATTGGTCTATTGTAAAATTATAATAAAAGCGTATATCAATTAAATATTCAAAAATTTGATTGTAATTGTAAAATCAAAAATTTTGGAAAATTATTATAAATATATTTATAAATATGTTTATAAATTAAAAAAAAGATTTTTTTGATTTATGTATAAAAAATAATGAAATTTAAAAATCTTTTTATTTTTAAATATTTTTAAAAAATTATTATAAACAAAATAACAATTATTAAATCCCTTGGAAAAATTATTTTTATTCTCTGAGAAGAAAAATATAGTTTATATCTTGATGATCAAATTATTATTTTTTATTAAGGCAAACATAAAAAATTTAACAAAAGGAAAATAATTGTATAATGTTATGCGAATTTTCTACAATATTCAAAGAAATCACTATTATATGTGGTCTTTTATTGCTGGAATTAAATATAAAAAATTTGTGTTAGTCAAAAAAATTTATTTTTATTTAATATAACAAATTTTTATTTATAATTATGTTATTTTTAATTAAATAAAATTCGATTCTTTTTATTATACATTTTTAAATTTGATTATTATACTATAACTATTCAATGCTCATGGATTGTAACATTATTTTTTTGAGAAATTATTAAATTTTATTTATTTCCTTAATTAAAAAAAATTTTATGGAATTTAAATTAAAAGAAAAGAAATTTAGTAATTTAATAAAAAGATAATGGAATCAACATAAAAATTTAAAAAAAAAATATGCTTACCCGATTCAAAAACAAAATCATATTTCATCGCTAAACACAAAACAGAAAAATTCACATCTTCAAAAAAAATTTGTGCAAATTTCTAAATGATTAATCAATCTATGGTAAAACGGAAAAAAAATAATAAATGTAATTAAATAATTATTATTCAATTTAATTGTAAATTTAAATTATTTAGATGTTAATGATATTAGATATAATACCAAATATAAATTCCTTTAGAATAGATATTTCTGAAAATATATACAATAAAAAAATATTTAAAAAAATAATAAAAATTGATAGAATATATTTTAATAAAAAATTTTTAAATTATTTTTTTTAAAAATTGCATTAATTTAATTATTTAATAATAATTATTAATTTTTAAAGAGATTTTCTCGACATATCATCGATTTAAATAAAATTGCCTGAATCGATTTTAAAAGAATTTTAAGTCAAAAATGAAAATTAATTTTATATATTTAAATAGAAATTTTGTGGGTCCTCTGCAGTAATGAAACTGAATCGCTTACAAAGGTTAATTTTCAATTAAGTATTCAGACAATTTAAATGAATTTTCAGTGATTGAATATTATCGGAATCCAGGGAGACAATTAGTATTGTTTAGTTTCTTTCCATTGTGTCTTGAATCAATCAATGAACATTCCATTATCAAAGTCAAAATAAATTCCTAAAATTTTGATTTGATAATAAAGAATTACATAACAATAATCTTATTCGTATTTTCATGACTTCAATTTTTTAAAATATTAAAATAATCGTCTAAATATTTAATAAAAATTTAAAAGCTTAATCTTTAAAGAAATAATTATTTTAATAAATTTTTTAGAAATAATAAAAAGTAAAATTAAATAATAATTATTGGAAATAGGCAAAATGAAAAAAATGGTATTTGAAGATGATAAAAAAATTTAAAACTAATTAAAATAAATAATAATTTTTTTGAGAATTGTGAGATAATAATGAAAAATGATATCAACTTAAAAAACAATTATTCTAATTGAAATAGTTGATTAATGAATATAGAAAATACTATAATGAAAAAAATTTAAATGATTAATTCTCATAAAATAAGAATATGAAAATATCAAAAATATTATAATACTTAAATAATAATTTATATCAGAGATAAAAATGCTAGAAAAATAGCATTAAAATTAAATAAAGAATTTAATCATTATCAGTGTAATCCAAAAGTAATGATTTATAGAATATTTATAAAAAAATTTTTAAGAAATTGTAAATTTATAAAGTGAAATAATTTTTTAATCTTTAATTTTTTCATTTTAAGAATTTTTAATCTAAAATAAAGGGAAAAACTCTCTAATTCTATTGAAGTAAAAAAATATATATACGAAATGAATAAAAAAAAATTAAATTTAAGTGGATAATTCAAATTGATATAAAAGACCATTCTATTCTAAATGACATATATTAAATCAAATTAATCGATTACAAATTTTGAAAAAATAAATTTTATATATAAAAAAATATCAATCGATAAATTTAACTTAAAACATAAAACCGTTACTTAAAACATAAAACCGTTTAAAAATATTTTTTATTGATTTTTTATAAATATTCAGATTATTAACAAATGATTAAGAATAATTGCAATTTGGAATGGCGAAAGTATATTTAAATAATTTCTATATTAAAATATTTTTAAAAATAGTTCTTTAACTAAAATAGCTTTAGAGGATAATTGAATTTATTTAATTAATTCTTTAATTTTTAATTTCTATGACAATTTTTCTTTAATAACTTTCGATCATCAAATTGACAAAATTGATGAAGTATTATTTAATTTACAAATAAATAAAAATAATTCCGTAGAAATAATAAAAATAATAAAAAAAATATTTTTTAAAGGAAAATATGATTGATTTAAAAATAAAAAAAATAAAAATCTGATTTGAATTGAAAATATTAAATATATTATTCATTAATAAACAAAAATAAAATATAAAGATATTAATAATGGAAAATAGAATAAGATTTGAAAATAATATATTTTAGTATTAAATAATTTTTCTTTCTAATTTATTGCTTATTTAGCCTGAGTTAGCTTATAAATTTGTTGTTCTAGAACATGAAATTTGTCATGCCATATGTTTTCATAATCATATCGATAATTTACGCAAATCGAAGCAAAATTAAAAGAAATATTTTATAAAATGATAATAAATAAGCATAAGAATTATATTTAAATATTTATAATTTTAAATAGTGAAATAAAGAATTAATTTAATCGTAATAATCAATCGATGGGAAAACATATGAATTTCCTTATGTTGAGAAAAAAATAATTTAAAAGTATTAAAAATGAATTGTTTGCATAATAATTTTGCAATTATAAAATTAAATTGCAAATATATTTATTTTACTTTTATTTTATTGCCAAATCTTATAAAATAAAATCTTAGATTGTAAATTAAAAATTATTTATAATAAAATAAAGCCAATAGCAATAGCAAAAACTATGATGACTTCAAATTTTACTTAATATTTTTATAATTAATTTTTGGTAAAATAATAAAATTATAAAATTTTAAAATATATATAAAATATTTTTAATTTTAGATGATTTGTATTTATATCTTATCCAAAAAATTAATTATTAAAAAATATTATTTATGGATTGAGACCATTTGCCCCACAAGTCACATGGAGAACAGCGGACAATCATCCTCGTCCTTCTTAGCCGTCAATGCCAATACAAAACAAATAGCCCTGGCTTTGAAACAACAAGTAGTGGCAGAGAAAGCTTATCGTTAGGCCACGGCCCAGGTCAAACTGTAGCAACAAATAAAAAAATTTCTTTTTTCTTTCATTTATGAAGAATTTTAAATATTCTTTTCAAACAATTCAATTATATTAACGAATAATGCATCTTTGGATTTGAAAAGAATACATAGAAAAGCTTTACCTAAATGGCAATAACAAAGAACCATAAAATTAGATTAAAAATTAAAATAAAAATTAATATAATAATTTTAAATATTAATTATTACTTTTTATGAAAGGAAAAGATAAAAATATTTTCCAATGAATTTTAAACGAAAATAAAAAATTTTTTGGTCAAAATAAATTTCAGAATTTTTGATTAAATATTGTTTTCGTTATTTTAAAATTATATTTGATCGTTTATAATATGCTTGCTATTGAGCATGGTTTGGGGAGAAAATTAATTATATAATGAAGGTAAAATTTAAAAAAAATAATTAAAAGTAATTATATTTTCACTTTTCCAAAGTGATAAAAAATTTATCAAGACATTTTTAATGATTATTCAAATTATTTTGAGTCAAATTAAATGACATAATTTTAAGAATAGAAGAAGATGAAAGTGTTCATTTTTGTCAAAATAAATGACAAGAAATTTTGAGATTAAATAAAATTAATCAATTGAAAATTCATTCAAGGAGAATTTTTACAATCCTTCACCATAAAATCCGACATTGCTGCGAATTTTATATTGCTCCTTCTTCATTCCAAGGACTTCAATTTCCAAATCCAGCTTGGCCATTTCTTTATCCAATTTGGCAATTTCCTTCTCCAAAGCCTATTATATTAATTTAGAAAATTTTTCAAAGAAAAATTCACTGTTATTTGCAAATTCCCTTATGGGCAGTACCATTACCACCCGTAATCACCTCGATATTTTCTTCCAATTTGCGCTTTTTAGCTGAAATTTCGGCTTTGGCGGATTTCATTTCGTGAAGTGAAAGAGAAGAAGAAGTTGCTGCCCGCGAAGGAAGGATTTCGATTGATTTGATCGATTCCAAAATTGGATAGAGAGGTCCTGCCGGGGATGGAAGTGAGGGATAGAGGGATGTGGAGGACGAAGATTGACTATCCGCCGTTGATGGATTGAGGATATCCCCCGATGGATTGGGGATATCCGCTGATCGTTCCACTCCTAAATTTTACAGTAAATTTTAGATAATTCATTTTTAAGACACCCAATTCCAAATCCATTTTGGTCACCCCTTCGATTCTCACATCCCCAGCCATGTGAAGATCGAGAAGATCGAAATACGGTTTCCTTTCTGATGGTTTGCCTTTCCCCGTCGGCGTCAAAGGATAAATTATTAACAGAAATTCAATGCTTGCATTCAACATTTTAAAAACATTTTTGATCAAAAATATTAAAAAAATATATAGAAAAAATATAACGAATTATAAAAAATAAAACAAAATGATTTAAAAATTCAGATTATTAAAAATTAATAAAGATAAATTTGATAATATAGCAGAAATTATTAATACCGAAACATTATTCAATATTAATTAATAATTGAAAATGAACAGAGGCTAGTAGAAATTGTTGCTAATAAATATATACATGTAAAAGTTGTTGGGAGCCTATTGCTTATCATTTAAAAAATTGATTGATATAAATAAAATAGATATATAAATATTGAAAACAATTTATACTTTAAATAAATAAGGAAAAATTTTTAAATCTTTTAAATTTTTATATTAACAAAAATGCAATTAAATAAATTAAAATTTATAAATTGCGTAAAATTAATATAAAAAGAATTTAAAAAATTACAACTTTTCTAAAGCTTTCAAATTGAAATCTAAATTTTTAATAATTAATATTTTTGATTTAATGATAATTATTTAATAAAAATGAAAGTAAAATTGAATAATTTAAAGATTATATTTCAATGATGAAATTTTTTATATTTAAAAAATAATAACATTTTAAAAATTAATTTATAAAAATTAAGCTATTGAAAACCATAATATTCTTTTATTTATTTTATTATTAAAATAAACATCCTATTTGATGGGGAAAAATAAAGATGAAGTTTAAATAGTTTTTTATTTTGAATCAATTAAATTAAAAGAAAATTCATACAAATCAAATATTTACAAAAATTTGCACTGCCAATAATATTTATAATTACTTGTTAACTCATTATTGATGGTGGAAGAAAAGATTTTATTAATACATTGAAGAAAGAAAATTAATAGAAAATTATTTTATAAAATAAAAAATTTTAAAAAATAAATGGATTTAAATAATTGAATATTATCTAACAATAAGTAAAATGTGATGAGAAAGCGGAAGATAAAAATTATTGTTTGAAAAAAGAATAGAAGTAGGCCACCCCTTATTTGAATCAATTAATAGAGGCACAAAAAAGAAATGGCATAAAAATGGAATTTGAATTTTTATCTTTATTAATTTACGAACATATATAAATAAAAAAATAATTTAAAAAATTTAATAAAAGAGATTTTAATTTATATATTATTATAAATCTAAAAATATTATTTAATTATTTATTGATATATTAATATAGTAGATATATTTAAAATTAAAACTTAAATTTCTTAAAAATAATTGGATTAAAATAAAACAGAATTTAAAAAATGGCATATAAATAAATTTACTATATTATTTAGGAAATATATTCTAAATTATTCGAAGAATAATATCAAATTGTCATAAATAAATAATCAAATGACTCTAAAAAAATCAATTAACTTCAAAACACAAGCAAAGATAATACTTGAAAAAATTTCAATAATATTAATTATTAATATTTTTGTGGTATATAATTTTGACTTTTTGCGAATGGTAATTCTCTCAATCTCAAAAGAAAAAATTAATTTCATAATATATTATATTAATAACAATCTTCATACACTAGCAAAATTTATTAATAAATATAGTATCCCCGTTCCCAAATGAATTAAATATTATTGCCAAAAATATTAATAAAATAAAATAAAAAATTTTAAAAAACCAGCAAAATTAATTCCTATCAATTTCTATTACCGTTCCTAAATCAAAAAATACATTAACAAAATTATTTATTCTAAAAATATTTTAATATATGAAAGAGAATTCTATGATCTATTTCAAAAGTAATATAGCAAATAAAAATTAAATATTTAAAAGAAAAATTTATTATTGTATATTAAAAAGAAAAAATAACCTGAATTATTCAAATAAATAGAATCAATAAATATTTTTAAAAAATTTTTAATGCTGAACATATCGAAAAAGAAGATTATCAATGATCAAAAAAAATGATAAAGTTAAAAAATGATAGAAAAAATCGATATTATCATTAAAAATTAAAATATATTTCACCAAAATAAAATTATTATCTAAAATTATATAAAATGTAATTAAGAAAACAAACAATTATTTAGCAAATATAAAAAATTGTTTTAATTAAAAATTTGATTATGAATAGATCCTGAATGTATTTAATAAAAAATTTGATTGATTTTATTTGATTTGAGCACATAATTATTTTTGAATTTTTTAAAGAAATTTATTGAATATTATTTTGAAATTTTATAAAATATTAATTAAAAATATATTGCAAAATAAAAATTTTTAAAATCGAAATAAAACAAAATAAAATATGATGCGAAAAATAAAAATGAAATAGAATGTGAATAGAAAAAGGTTCTCTTTTGAACCGATAGTAAAATTAAAATTTATTGGCTGAAATCATCAGTAATATTATAGGGATAGAAAAATTAACTAAAAATCTAGAATACTTATTTTAAATATTAAAAAAGATATAATCTTTGAATATGAAGTTAATAAAAAAATTAAAAATATTCAATATAAAGAATTTCTTAAATTTTGAGAAAAATAATTTTATGAAAAAATTCATTTTTTATCATGAAAATTTAAATAAAATAAATTGCAATATATTAATATATAATTCAAATAAGAATTTATAAGAAATTTAAAAAATTAAATTATACCTAAATATTATTATAGACCAAAATTGCCAATCATATATGATAATTGGTTTTTTTATAAAACCTGAAAATATAATTATAATAAAAAATTTTCTATGATTCAGAATCAATATGAAAATAGATGAAAAAATTCTCTTATGAATAGAAAACCCCAGTTTTGACTGCCTTTACGACTGATTTTACTGGTCCAGCTGGCAAATCTCAAAAATATGATTATGTTGATTGTTGATTAAAAAAATTATTAATTTCTTTATTATATTTTATATAACAATATCTAAGTGACTATAATTATAAAAATAAAGAAAAAAAGATTAAAACAAAAAAATTTTGCTAGAAATATATAACAATAATATTAAAAATACTTTATAATCATTTTAAACTATTCTAATAGATTCAATTATAAAAGTTGAAAAAAAAATAATAATATTAATAGTAATTTATAATTTAAAAAAATCTATCGCAAATTATTATAAAATAAAAAATTTAATAAAATTCTAAAATGATAAGCAATTTAATAGGTAAAATAATTATTAATAGTATTTATATTTTAAGAGAAGAGTAGTTTTATATAAATTGGGATGATGGACGATGAAATAAATGAAATGATATTGGGCAATTATTATTCGAATGGTAAAAATTTGAATTGGCTTATATTGAAAGGTAAGTTTTTCAACCTTAAAATAAAATTCAATTATTGCAATAAAAAAATAAAAATCATATTAAATATACTTACAGAGCTGAAAATTGTATTCGAAATTGATTAAAATGATGAAAGAAAATGGTGAATCTTTTAAAAAAATTATATAGTCATAATAGAAATTTTATTAAAATATAGGAAATTTTGAATTTCTTAATATATTTTTTTTCAAATTTAATTTATTAGAATAAATTTGCTTGCGCAGGTGAATGTCGAATTCAAGAAATATAATGAGAGAAGAACGAAGAAGGTAAAAATAAAATTTTGACAAATTATCGTATGACTTCTTTTAAAATCACATGCTTGCAAATTAATAAATATGTTATAATTAAGAATTAAAAGAAAATTTAATATAATAAAGATAAAGAAAAAATAGAAATAAAAGAAATTAAAAATGAATGATATTAGAAAATAACTTAAACAACATGCTTTAAAAATAAAAAAATTAACCAAATAAAAAAAATGTGTAAGAAAGATAAAAATGACAAAAAACCATTAATTTAGAATATTTATTTACAAATGTGTATGAAAATTTTTATTTTCAACATAATTATTAATTATTTATTGATATATTTAAACTGAAAAAGAGTAATATAAAATTATAAAATATTTAAAAAAAAATTGGTAAGAATCATAGTTGAAGTAAAATAAATTATTTTATGATATTTAAAAATAAAATTTCTGCATTCCTATTATGCAAAATATTGTTGTTATATCCGTTCATTTCTTGTTGCTCATCTTAGATGGATAATCAAGTGATTGTTTTAGTCAAATTAAAATTCAAACAAAATTAATATAAAGAATTAAAAAATGTATGTATATTCCATACTAAAAAATATCCAACCACTGAAATTGATTTTTGTATTGGAGTGATGCCCCATTTTGGCCCATTATCAAAACCCACCAATAAATAATCATTATAATTTTCGGTAATACAAATTTATTTTATAATAAAATTTTTTATTAAATTATAAATAAATAAAATATTATATGCAAAATAGAATAATTATTTATCTAAAGAACTAGTTACCCAAATAAAAATTGTTCAAAATGGGGGAAGTTCAATTCAGTCGATTGTGAAAATTGCAATTAAATTGTCTGTCGATTGACATTAGTCAATTGACGTAATAGAAGTAGATACCATATTATGAATTCATTATTATTCAATTGAAATTATTTTGATTAAAATTTAAATAAATTAGTATTTTCATCCTTTACAGGAGCGGCATTTGACTGTCAAAATATTAAAAAAAAATTTTTAAAAATAATTGAATATTCAAAAAATAAAATAAATTAATAATAAGAATTATTGTAAAATTAAATATTATTTATTAATTATTATCTGCTGAAAAATTTTTATTTTTTTTTAAATTTATTATTTTAAGAAATATAGTTGAAAATAAAAAAAAATTGACTCTATTAAAGATTTTAAATGAAATTCATCATAATTTTATGGACAAAATGTGAATAAACGATAATATTTTTTATATTTATAATTTAAAAATTTCATACTTTATTATTAATAAAAATTCTATAATAATAATTATTTTAAATTGAATCAATTAAATCAATATTTAATTGAATATTTAAATAATTATAAATTAAAATATTAATATTATTAAATTAAAAATATTTTTATTTCAAAAAAATGTAGAGGAAATAATGCGGGAAATTAATTGAATGGAATCGAAGCAATTAAATATATTATATATCCAAAGAAATTATTTTTTTTATTTATCGAAGTAAAATTTATTTTAAAATACAAAAATTATAAATGATCAAGTATAATTTTATAATATAAATGTTAATTTGGTATTACACTTAAAACTGGAAGACATTTCTGCTTTTTTTATTATAAAAGGTTCATCCGTTTATCTTCTCTTCTATGACGCTCAACAAATACGAGGTAAATTACCCAAATGTTAAAAGAGAGGTACTAAGTTTGGTATTCCTGTCAAAGAATTTTAACCATTTATCCATGACTCGGGATAAATAAATATAATTACAGACTGTAGCGCTTTGAGAAGAATATAAAATAAAATTAAAATATTGAAGCAAAATTTGATAAATTAAAAATAATATAAAAAACTTAACATGTAAATGAATAATAGAAAAAAATTAAAATATTCAATTAAAAATTTTTTCCATCTCGAATTCTTCTTTTTTTTTGGGAAGTTCTTAATTACTTATATAAAAAATACGAATTAATAAACGAATATTAATTTTCAATAAAAAAATTATTATGATGATGAAGGATGAAGGTATTTCTCGGAACATTTTTTGAATAATAAAAAAAATTCTAAGGGCCCATGGCCAATCATTCGTAAATGAAATGGAAAGAATAAACAAAATTGCAGGAACAAACATTAGTATTTTCAATATAATATACTGGCATAAATATTATTTAGAAACTAATCAAATAATTCTATTTTAAATTCATATGAAATTATTAATTTATTAAATAAATAAATTTAAATATATACGCATTTTCGGATTATTTCATGATTAAAATAAAATCAGGGAAATATGCAAATTCTTAAAAAAATGATTAATTAAAAAAATAAATTTTTTTTAAAATTTTCCTCATAATTGGATAATAAATAAATTTTTAAAAATATAAAAACTAAATGTCTTTTTTAAAAAAAATTTATTTTATAAATTAGAATAAAGAATAATATTAATGATGAAATTTATTGAGTTAAAGTCGAATATTTATTGTATTTATAAAATTTAAAATTTAAAAATGAAATCATATGAAAAAATATATTTAAATTTAATAATTTATTATTGAAATAAGTTTTTTAAAAATATTATAAATACTAAAGAGAAATTAATTCAATAAATTAAATGAAATGAATTTTCTATAAGAAGTTTTCAAGAAGATATTTACTAAAAAATTGTATTGATATATATATTTTAAAGTTAATCAACATTATTAAAAAATGAAAAAATATTTATGAGATTTTCTTTTGCAATTTTAATAATAAATTCCGTGGCAATAACCTTATGAAAATAAAATAATTATCTATTATTTGAAAAAAGCAAATACATTCTATCATTGTTCAATACAATTTTATCAGAAATCCCGCTGTATTTCACGATCATTTGGTAAATATATTCGAATTAAAGTATTTTATTATTTTTTGCCAAATTCAATATTGCGAATCTTTCCTAATATAAAATCAAGCAATATGCAAGAATTCTTATTTTAATTCGGACAAATAATTTCATTGAATATTAATATAATAAAAAAATATAGTTATTTTGAAAGTCTTATGCAATATTCCTGATATACTAAGATAATTAATAAAGTGATATAAATAAAATAGAAAATATTTATAAAATTTTTTCACACAATAAAAAATATAATTGATATAACAACACCTAATGAAATATAAGGTGATTTTGTGAGGAATGAAAAATTAACAACCAAATAATGATAAATTTTGAATATTTTAAAAATGTTAACAATTAATAAAATTAAAAAAACCATCAAAAAATTTTCAAAAATAAATTTAATGAATCTCCTATGTGTGATCATCTTGATTAATTTTAATGAAATAATTTATGTATAGAGTAAAGTTTAGGTATATTATTTTGTGAAATACCAAAAAACATATGTGAAATGTTTAACTAAAAGAAGGAAATATAATCCAAATTGAAAGAATATGCATAGATCCATTCATATTATTAAATTTAATAAGTAAATAGTTCTAAATTTAAAAAAAACAATTATTAATATAACTGAATCAAAATCATGAAAATATTAAATATATATAATTTATGTAAAAAAAATTAGAGAACTTGTAATATTAAAAATATTTTTTATTAATTTATTGAAAAATTAGCACTATATTTTGATAAAAGAAAAATTTTTAAAATTATTTCCGTCAAATATAATGATATTCATAAATGAGAAAATAAACATAATAATGAAACATTTTATCTGTACAGAATTAAAGAATATAATAAATAGTAATCCTAAAGAATAATTAAGTTTTTGCAAATGTAATAGAAAATAAATTTAAATAATAATTTCAGATAATGAAGGAGAAAAAATAACGCTTAAAAATTATGATATATATAAAATGAATTTGTGCAGATTTTCTGATGATGAACACCGATCTAGTGAATAATAACTGCTAATGTTGTTATTAAATAGCTAGAGAGAAATATTTCGATAACTAAATTGATTTGATTTGGCTCAATTTAATTCAAAAAATGCCCTATAAATAAAGAAAGACGGTGATGAAAAGATTATTTTAATTTAAACAATATATAAGTAAAATTGAAATCTAAAAATTTTTGTATTAAAAAGAACATTCGAAAGATTCAATCGAATCTTGTTTGATATGCAATCGAAAAATGGGATGAATTGCGTTGAGAAATATTGAAATTTGTATATTTTGATTTGAATTGGCTCTCGCCGAAATGATAGAGATGAAAAATCACGTATCTGGATTTCCCAATGGCGTCGCATGCAACATTCAAGAGCTGTTAATATTAAATTTACATGATAATATTTTTGGAATAAGAAATAAAATTAAATATTGATTTCTCAAAATAAATAATTTAAATTAAATTTAATGATGATGGAATGGTGTGTCCGTTTAATTGATTAAAAGTATATATGCTGGCATGAATGATAAAAATGTAATATTCTAGTTTATATTAATAATCGATATTGTTAAAAATATAAAAATTAATTTATTGCTTTGATTAAAGTAATTACAAATTTTGTAATCTTTATAATATACTTATAATATAAAATATACTAAAATTAAAAAAATTGATTATATTTAAAATAATGCATTTAAATATGAAATGATTAGTGTAAAAATAATTCAAGCAATAATTATATTGGAGTATATAAAATAATAAAATTTTAAAAATAATAATTAAAAATTAGATTGTTAAAAAAAGAAAAAAAATAAATAATATTTGTCCGATCATTCGCCAAAATTGCATAATTCAATAAAAATTGAATTTTTTTATTAAGGAAAATCTCAATTTGGCAAAAAATAAAAAAATATTAAATTTGGCACAATTGACTTCGGTTTCTCATCAAATTTTCACATTCCAAGGTGGAATGCCTTCCTTCAAAAAGTCTCGGAATTATTATCGGATCGGTCATAAAGCAAATATTGTTATATATTAAATGAAAAAATTGATAAAATAAAATTTTAAAATTATGCTTCTAATTTGTATAATTATCTTTAAAATAACAATAGGAGGTAATCATATACAATAAATTAAAATTAAGCGAAGAACAGTACTTTATTAAAATTAAATAAATAGTAATAAAAAAAATTAATTTTTTTAATTTTCAGAAAATGAATATAATTTTTATATTTCACGAAAAAATAAAATAACATTTATTAGAAAAATTATAATAGCATTGCAAATTATCTGTAATAATTAATTAAAAGTTTTATGAATTTTTGTTACTATGGAATAATGAATGATTTAATATATTTGCTGAATCAAATATTATTACATTTTTTAAAAAAAAGAAGAAACCCGAACTTTTTTATTGATTATATTAATATAAATTAAAAATTAAAAAAAGCAAAAGAAATGTGACATTATGGGTGGTACATAAATCTACAAGTAAATAAAAAATGATGAAAATAAAACAAAATACTTAAATGTTATAATATTAATATAAAAAAACATATGATGAAAATAATATCACTATTTAAATTATAGAAAAAATCAAAAAATTATATGAAAATTAAAGAAAACAAAATCTATAGAATATAGTACAATGATAATAATACTTAGTCATTAGTTCGATAAAGAATACTTCCAACAGTGTTACAATCTATTACGCCATATTTAATATTTTAATATATATTAAAGAAATGAAAATAATAAAAATTAAATTCAACGATACAATCAATTTGAAATTTCTTCAATAGGATGCACTGCTATAATTTATATTAAGACATAAGAGTGAATAAATACTTATTATTAACAAATTGGAAATAATTTTATTTCTAAAAAGTAATAAAATTTCATATGAAATTAATAAAAGATAAAAGCAAAAAATAATAAAATATTTAAATTAATAAAATAATTGTCTAGATCAATCGACCTTTAGTGTTTTATTTGCCTAAATCACAATCACAATTATATTTATGATGCCATTCGAACTTCCCATCTCTTAAACTCATTTCTCCTTTTAAATATTTATATTTAATTCTGCCATCACTAAAATCAAAAATTCTATCATTCTGATTTAAAAATCTATGACAAAATACAGGCAAAAATTTCTATATTAGTAGTATATAGTACAATTTTCATCCAGATTGATCTTTGATCCCTTAGCTCGATCCTATCTGATCATTGCACTTAGCCCAATCCTATCGAGCTACTTTAGAAGATTGATCTCTTAATTACGTCAATTAATTAATTGACACATTATGTCTATTCATTTAATCTTTAATTTTTTAAGAAATTAATTAATTTTTTAAGAAATTAATTAATTTTAAATTAATTACTAATTATCTTTTGACAATTTTGAGTTACCATTGGCAATTCAAAAATTCCTCGACCAGACCGGGAATTGAACCCGAGCCGAGCCGACCAAAATAAATCCATAGCCTTCACCTTTCGGCTATTCGGCCATTGGATGAGGGAACATTCAATTTCGCTCATATACCATCCACTATCTCCAACCAATTCCCCTTTTTCCCTCATGAGTGAAAAGGAGGACCATTGGTTTTTGACTTGTGAAAACAGAAGGGATATTGATCATTGATTTCTTGGCTCAATTTTATTGACCAAATTTTCAAACTTTTCTTTATTTTTCCCATTTAATTTATTATCATTTTTCCAAGATTAAAATAATTATCTCATATCTAATACATTTAATTACATTAATTTTAATAATATTTAGACCATTGTAAGGAATAATGTGGGCACAAACAATGAGAGTGAACATGCATGTCTGTTCGAACGGACACGCATTGTGGAATAAATAAAGAGACTGATAACTAATCTAATTTAGTTTATTCAAAAATATTATACATCTTTTTTTATTGAAAGAAGAGATAAGGACATAAAGACTAAATATTGGGGAGAGAAGAATTAGGGGCGCATGAGCGAGAAAAGAGAAATTCATCCCAGATAACTTTTCAACAAGAGAACGGTCATATCATTGACATAAAAACAATAACCAAAATTAATCTTTTTCTTTATATCATTTTTTAACATTGTCTTTCTCTTAATTTATAATAAAAAATGGCGATTAATCTATTAGCCTATTTCTCTTTCATACCATTTTCAACGCTAACAATTTCCTTTTTTAAATGACAACATATCTTTTTCTTTATACTCCTTAATCTTTTAACTCAAAAAGAGGAACCATTATTCTTTTCTGGAAAAAAATCGTTAATATCCAAATCTATGGCCAATAATTTACAGTCTATTGCGTCAATGTTCCCTTTCCGCCAAATATTGATAAACACTTTTAAGAGGGGAATAACAATTGCGTAATGGATGAATATGGAGGATTGGGTGCGGAATTGTTTTTAAAAATTAATAACACTTCAATGATTTTACAATGTCATATAATGATTGATTCCCCCTTTTATCATTTATATATGAATCTTAGCCCATATTTCCTAAAAATTTCACAATTAAACAAATATTTTTATTTCCAATTTTACCCCTACGTCCTTGCCTTTTCAACTGCATCCAATTTTTTGCTCCTACGTCCCTCCTACGTCCTACCATTTTTAATTTTCCTTCCATATTTTTTCTCCTACGTCCCTCCTACGTCCTAGCATTTTTAATTTTCCTTCCATATTTTTGCCCCTACTTCCCTCCTACGTCCCAGCCTTTTTATTTTACCTCCATAAATTTGCCTCTGCATCCCTCCTGCATCCCAGTCAATTTAAATTTCAAGCCAAATTTTGCTTCTGTGTCCTTTCAGCATTAATAAAAATTGTACCCTTCCGTCCTTACTCCGTCCTAATTTAAGATTATAAGACAATGAGCAAAAGGCTAATTTACATTGGACATAAGGAAGAGAAAAAATAACAACAAAAGAGTAGAGGCTAGAGAAAAAATGGGATGAAGGCATTAGTAGCCCAGTAGCGGTTGGGAGAGAAGAGTAGCACCAGGTAAAGAGCCGTAGAAGACAAAAACACTAGTAGGCCAGTAGCACCAGGGAGAGAAGAGTAGCACCAGGCAAAGAGCTTTATTGAACGAAAGCAATACTAGGTCAGTAGCGGCAGAGTAGCGGCAGACAAATGGCTGTAGGAAGGGAAAGCACAAGTAGGCCAGTAGCGGCAGAGTAGCGGCAGGCAAATGCCTGTAGGAAGGGAAAGCACTAGTAGGCCAGTAGCGGCAGAGTAGCGGCAGGCAAAAGACTGTAGGAAGGGAAGGCATTAATAGGCTTATTCATTATTGGATTTACACAATCTCTTCGATAGTCTCTGCTTCGTCATGGGCAGGATTCAAACATTGTCCCATTTTTATTGATCGATTGATTGATTCTATTATGGCATTGACGATTTAATTAAAAAATATTTCTCATTTTTCATAATAATATAAACTCTTTTATTCATTTTATTAAAAATATTTGCCTCTCGGAAAAATTTTATTTTTTATAGAAATATTTAAAAATTAAATTCAACCCATATATTATTTTTATTATACATTTTAATTATTCTTAACCATATATTAAAATTACGTTTCATTAATCCTAATTTAATTATTTATTCATAATAAATTAATTAAAATACAAATATATTCTTTCAAATTTGGAAAAAATTCTCAAAAAAGTTCCTTTTCCAGAAAATTAAATATCAAAACAAAATGAGTACTTCAATCCCCGTTCCCAAAAATAACAACCCAAAAACAGACTTTACCCTCCTCCAAATGCATTTCCTCGTTGGACCATTCGCGTTGTGTCGCGAGGATCGAAAGCTGTCGAAGGTTGTGGATATGGGGGAGGATGGTGGCTGCAAAATCGAGCTCCATTTCTGTCCCAAATGCCGTCTCAGCAATAAAGAAATGAGCTATAAAATGCGCTATTTGGGCCAATCATCATCCTCGTCCACCAAAACGGATGAATCGACTACTGGCCAATCAGTGAGCAGCAACATTGAAGCGGTCAACGACGAAGAAATGAAAGAATGAGGAATTGAAGAATAAATGAATATTCAGATTTAATTTACGCGATCGCGCATAATTTGTTAATTAATTGTAGCCCACATTTTAATCACTGTTGAATAAAATTTTAGAAAAAATGCAAAATTACGAAAGTGGAGATTCCCAATCTAATTCCCCCCAACATCAATCCTCCTCAAATCAAATTGATCATCCACGTCTTGTTCCATATTCCGATTCTGACGATCAAAATGATGAAGCAGAATATGAACAACAATTTGGGTCAGGTCCATCCTCCAAAAAACGACGAATGACTGTCCCATCCGAAACGGAAGAAAGTGATATTGATGACCAAATTATTGATCATTCATCAAATGAGTAAGTGTAAAATTTAAATTATCGCTTCTAAGCCTGCTTCCAACAGATTATTCACGGGCAAACATTTTACACTACATTCGGTCCGGGCCAGCCGATTGCCAAAATTCGGCCTAACCGATGTTGTTTCAAAATTCACAATGAGCCCGATGATCGAGGAACCATTGGATGAATTGTTGGATGCCATCGATGATCAAATCACATTGGCCATTAGTGAGGCGGAAAAGCTAAATGGAAGAAAGGTGGGTGGAATATTTACTCGCGGGACGTAGGAAGGACGTAGGGGCAAAAATTTGGAAGCAAAAATATAAAGCTGAGACGTAGGGTGCATAGGAAGATCTTGTATTTTCTTTTATAAAAAGTATAAAATTATAATTCGCTTTTTTATAATATCTTTAAATTTTAGGTTACAAAGTTTAGTCTTTTACTATTTGGCCGTGGTTTGGACCAGCCAATCACTCTTCCAGTTCGACCAATTGAGCAAAACAGTGCCGAAGTTTTGATCAATGAATTAGAGCGGCTTGGTCAAAGTGATGGGGAGGAGGGCATGGATAAACAGTCACTGCGAATATCCTATCCAATGGAGCTGATCATCACATGCGTCACGCCTCCAACGGGTGCTGGCAAAACGGGAGAACAGATTGCATTCTCTGCCACCAAATTCGATGCAAATGAGCATTTTGGCTACAATGATGGACAGAGAATTCATGTGAAATGGTCCACCAATGACTCATTTTTTCTTTTCTACGCCCTCATTTTGGCAAGACGCCATCGTGAAGATACAGTACTCAATGATATGGCAAAGAAGTGTCAACCGAAACCAGCCAATTTCATGAATCAAAATACATTTAAAAGCTTCAAAGACAACAAACAGAGGGTGTTGAATGAAGTTCTTGTGATGATGAAGGAGGCAAACATCCCAAAAGATCAAAAAGCATATGGAATTGATCATCTGGAAACTGTGCAAAAATACTGGGACGAGAAATTTGACAACAAATTCCGTATTTTTGCCTTTGAGCATGCGCCTGAAATAAATGTACGCCCAATTTGGAGTGATGGACGCATTAGACCTTACAACATTTACATATTTTTGAAAGACAACCATTGGGAGGCAATAAAAAAAGTGAACCGCTTCTTCCCTTGCATGGGAAGGCAATGGTGCACAGAATGCGAGAGCTCATACAGTCACGATGTTTATCACAATATGGATTGCAAGGCAAGATGCTATTTTTGTTGCCGTGTGGGCTATGGGCATCCCTGCCCTGATCAAGGCAACTTTTTCATTGAATGCGCCGAATGTAATCGCGAATTTTTCAATGAAGAGTGAGTTAAAAGATTTTGTGATTTTTGAATTGTATTCTAAGATGCTATGAAGCCCATAAAACGGATGTTTGTAAAAAGTGGCGAAGATGCAGGGAATGCCACCGAGTCTACCTGTTCGATTGGCGGGAACCCCACGAATGCGGGACCAAATATTGCCAACGATGCAGAGTAAATCATGACAAGCGGGGATGTTTTATTCAAAAATTGAAGATAAAGAAAAGGGACTATTGAATTTTGGTAATTATTTTAGTCGAAATTATACCAATTAAAATTATTCCGACAGGTTTATGACTTTGAATGCCGCCAGAATGAACAATTGGACAAACGAACTCGATTGCATGTGGTCAACTATGTCAGTGTTCGAATAACATGTACCCGATGTGAGGATGGTCAACAAAATGAAGCGGATGGCAATTGCCCCATATGTGGCCCGCAAAAAATGTTTGATTGGAGTGAGGCAGAAGGCGCAGACTGCATCAGAGATTTCAGCGAATGGCTTTTGCGGGCATTTGACAAAAAATTTGATACAATCATATTTGCACACAATGCCGCTCGTTATGATTCGCACTTTGTGTTCAATTATTTGGCCGCATCTGGGCGAAAACCCGAGCCTAGCATGATTGGCCTCAAAATTTATGAATTCACTATGAAATTGAGTAGCAAACACAGCAAATTGATATTTCGCGACAGTTATTTGCTAATGTCCGTGCCATTGGCCGATTTGCCAGCCACATTTGCTTTGGATGTCCAACCGAAACACCATTTTCCCCATTTGTTCAATCGTCCGGAGAATTATACCAAAAAATTAACTCATTTACCTCCCGAGGAAGACTACTGCCCAGGTAAATTTTATGATTTCATTAATTTGATGATATTGATAGGTTCAATGAGTGAGCAAAAATACAAAGAATTCAAACAATGGTATGATGCAAATGCCGAAAACATGCCATTCTATTTGCCCGATCAATTGCGAGAATATGCCCGTAATGACACGGAAATTTTGCTCAAGGCCATATTGGCATTTCGAAAAATTTTCATTGCTAATGTGACGAAAGGCGCAGATCCTTTACCTCTTTCCCCAACTCTGGCCAAATTATGCATGAATATCTACACCTCAATGTTCACATATTGAATTGAAGGAAGCACTGGCCAATGGCTATCGAGTGGATCGATTCATAAGGGCTTGGTAAGTGGATTGGTGAAATTTTCAATCATGAAAGTTTCAACAATTTACTTAGGCATTATAAGAAATGGTCAAAAGAGTTGTTCACTGGTTATGTTCGGCATTTCTAGGCCCTCAAAGTGCAGGCCAGCGGATGGCCACCTGAATGCAAGACGGAAGAACAAAAGGCTCAATTTTTGGCAATGTATGCAGCGATTGGTGTCAAAATTGATCCGTCAAAAGTGAAAAAAATCCCGGCCTCCGCTATATTGCGTAAGCTAACAAATAATATTTTTTGACAATTATTTTTTAAGTAAAATATGCCTCAACTCGTTATGGGTAAGTGAAAAATTGGGTCATCCGCAGAATGATTGAAATTTTAGGGCAAATTTGGGCAACGCAACAATCTTGGATAAAGTGAGGTGATCCGTGATCCCGGCGAATTTTTCACTCTCTATTATGACCATCGCCGGCAAATCAATCGAATAATGCGTGTTTCACCGGAAGCCATTCGGGTCCAATCGACCACAAAAACGGAATTCATCACTGAAAATCCAGCCAGCAATATTGTGATCAGGTATTTTTATTGCCATTTTAATTTTGACATGTCTTTTCCATAAAATAAACCTTTACCACCAACTTTATTGCAAGAAAATTATTAAAAATACTATAAAATGAATAATAAAAATAATCAATATAACAATTTGTAAATATAGTTTATGGACAACAAGTGCTGCAAGATTGGTCCTCCTCAAATACATGCAGCAAGTATTGCAAACGCCAGGAGCGAAATTACTCTATACTGGTAAATTTTATTAAAAATAACAATATTTTTTGTGCATTTTCCGATACCGATTCAATCATCGTCCAGCACGCCAAAGGTAGTGAACCAATCAAAAGTGGGCAAATGTTGGGAGAAATGCAAAGGGAATATGAAGATTGGCACATCATGGAATATGCATGCGGTGGTGCCAAACAATATGGCCTCCAATTGAAAAGTCGAAAGAATGGCGAGGAGAAATTCATTCTACGTATTCGGGTGAGTTTTATTTATTTGAATTCGTATTATAATAATTATGGACGAACCATAATGAAGGAAGGGCTGTAGTGGGCACAAATAGGAATGTAGTGGGAAGGGAAGGACTGTAGTGGGCACAGATAGGAGTGTAGTCGGAAGGGAAATTCAACTGCTATGGACGAACCAAAATGAAGGAAGGACTGTAGTGGGCATAAACAGGAATGTAGTGGGCGAGTAATAATAGCCAAAGGGCAAACATAAAATGGAAATCAATATAATAATAATTTTTTAAGGGCATTACTTTGGACAAAAATAATTGCCAACAATTCCAATATGACTATTTTCGTGACATGGTTCTTAATTTTGGCAAAGAAGGAGGAAATGAACCCGCCAATTTTTATTATGATCGAATCCAGCCAAAAGCCAATTCCCGAATTGTCACCCGCCGAATGACCAAACGATATTTACCTGTATTGCACAAAGGATTGATCAATGAAGAGTTGACTATTCTACCCTTTGGATATGAATGATATGAATATTTTTAATTGTTATTATTCTTTAGTTTATATTACACATACTAGTCTATATAGATTGAATAAATTTGTTGCTAGATTGATAAGAAAATATATTCCTGTATTAATCCTGATAAAATAGGATTTAGAAAAATCTAGATCATATTGCTTTTTTGTATTGGGCACAAACCCAACTAAGTTTATCCAATTAAAAGAGATTGTTAACAATAGAGTTTGGAGAATTTATCATTATTTGTTTTTAAAATGTCATCGAGGCCATCTTGATTATGATCTTCCCTTCTTCTTGGCGAAATTCTTCTTCTTCCTCAAAGGCAGTTGATGCACATTCTTCCTCAAATTCATAATTGGCATTGTCCTCATCGGTTTGAGTTGTCGCTTCAGCAGTGATCATGGAGATCTAAATTTTTGGGGAAAAATTATTCAAAAAACTCCAATGGCTATTTTACCTTTTCCTCTTGATCATTTGTGGGATTGATGAATACATCTAGCACTTCCAATGGGTAGAATGACACATGGCCATTTCCACCTTTTACGGCCACACATGGGAGTTGGGGAAAAAGTAGACGTTGACGATGACGCAAAAAATAGTATTGATAGACTGAAACGCGCATTTCCCCTTTGAATGCCAACAGAGCACGTGCCGATTTGTGGGTAATGAATGCTGCTTGAAGGGGAATATTCCTCCATGCTGGGCATAGATGATTTGTGCACAATTCCAATTGCCGTACAAAATCATTGTGTTTTCGATAAGGTTCTAAGAGGATTCGAGCATTTTTGCTTCCCCATTGTATGGAAGGCGACCAAAATTTCGAAACAAGCTTATCGAGATTTAGTCTATAAAACAATTGATCATCAATTTGAATGTATAAACGCGATTGTATATGATCAAAGATAAACCTTTCATATTTGTCAAAAAATTTGAACACCTTTTCATTTCCACTTCGAATGATATGCGTCTCATTATTCCTACCATTTTGGTAAATTAAAAATGAATGATGATCATATTCAAAGCAGGCATGAAATATTGAATCCGATGGGGTTAGTTCCATTATTCTTGGCGCAGATGTATGAAATGTATAGGCAGATTCCAATTGAATTTGGTATTGTCCATTAATTTTACTATTTTGCGTCAATATGCATACTGCTCTATTGTTATATGGGAATATCATTGGTCTATTGCATTTTGAATGGATCAAATATTGGTGATCAAAACTATTATTCTTGTCTATAATGGTTTCGCCCTCAAATAGACGATAGATTCTATGCCCAATTATGAATGGAAATAATGGAGGAAAAATGGTCAAAAAATAAAAATGGAATAATAAATTTCATTTTTAAGTTTATAAAATTTTTGTAATTTCTTTAGCATTTTCTTATATAGGCAGGCTAAGTGCTAAGTGTTGTGGGAACAATCAAATGCCGAACAAAAAATTTTACCAACATATCCACCATTGCACGCGTACGCCAAAGAGTTTGCATAATTTGGGGGAATGACTGCCCCTGGGCACGACAAACCAAAAAATATATGCAGTAATGTCCACATGTGTCTTCCAAATTTGCTTGAATTTGCCTATTATTGACTTTGACCCATTGAAATGTGCTCAAATATTTTTGAAAATTTGCATTAGGCGGTTCACCTAGTGAGCAAAAATATTCGGCGCTATGAGAATTCTGGACCCAAATGGAAACCCAATGTTGGCCTTTTCGATAGTGCGGATCGGTGTTTGCCACAAAACAATAAGGATATTTTTTCGAGTGGGGTAAATTATCAGCAGCAAAGACTCCCAAAAAATATTGTCGTGTGTGATGATTTGAACGTAAAATCCGCTCAAGTTGTTTTCCATTCATGCCCTCCATAATCATCTCTTAAAATACACTATTATCTGAACTGAGCACACGTGCCGAATCGATTGAGAGGATCGAGTCAAATTCTCCAATCACTAACATTTCCATCGAATCCTTTATAGCCTCCTTAAAATGTAGCTTTATGCACGTGGTCCCGTTGCGAATGATCTCGAAATTTTGACCATAGTCTTCTAGTGTGCTTTGCATTGGGATCACATAGAAGCACCAACCATTCAAAAATCGTTGTAAGTTGATGGACATTGTCCGGTCGCCTTCGTCCATTCCTAAACCGGCATACATATCGATAAATGTGCGAATAAAACGATTGTTGTCAAAATCGAGGGCATATGGCGTAGCGGGATAGCTATTTCCATTTGCCTCCACACTAAGTGAGCGCAAATTTGCATGAACAAATTCGAAAGGCGACTTCTTTTTGTTCCCGGAGAAAGCATCTGCCGCAGTGAATGCAATGATTAAACGACGGGGTAGAATGTTAACAAAAATATTATGTGCCAGATCAATACGACCCTTGTCCAAATACACATTTCGACACTCAATTCTGCGCATTGGGAATTTGGCCGGTGTGCTTTCCATTTGTTTTGCGATTGCATTTTGCAACGATTGAGTCAAATCCACACAAGCTACAAAAAGCTGAACATCATGCACCTTTATCCGATATTCTTGTGCATTTTGGTGTGTGGTATCTGCAGCTTGGTCTACACCCTTTATCACATACTCGGGTGTGAGTAGGAGGAAATCATCCGAATTCCGATGGATTGTGAAAATCAAATCCGCATTGTTCAGCATCAGTTTATTCTGCTTGGCCAAATCAAAATTGAGTTTGACCATGGTTTCGCACAGCTGTCCATTAGCGAATCGTTTCGCCCGTTTCCGGAATCCTGAACCATTAAAATGGTTTTGTGGGGAATCATCTAGGGCATAGCAATTTGCTTCGTACAACCCATTGCGTACTTCATGCGAGAGGCCCAACTCTTGTAGAATGTAGGCCCTATAGGCATAGAGCGGACCCGAATCGAAGCATTCCGTTCCATTGATGCTCAGCTTCAGCGATTTCACAAAACTATGACCCAGGTTATTGATAACTCCGGCGTGCTTATCATCCTCTACCGTATCCGAAATGCTAACCCAATTACCGGCAGACTTTTTTTGCAATGATAGACCCAGATAGAGGTAAGTGCGACCCAAATCAATAAACTGATTATCGGCAAACAATCGGAAAGTGTACGGGCCCTCTTGGGAAAGGGCAGCAATTGGAAGGAGTTGCCTAATTGTGGTTTTGTTTACTGCCACATTTGTGGCTGGAAGCTCGAAAAAATTTATCAGGCCAACATCCACACCTTCGCTACTTTCAGAATCAATTTTTTTGAGGGTAGTCATTTTTGCAATTTAAAAAAAAATGAAAATATTAGAAAATAAAATCATTTTTTTGTCCTTATATAGACAAGCGAGCTGTCTGATCAAAAATATGGGGACAATTGATCGAATCGTCGTCTATGTTGTCTTATCAGTGCCAGCTTTTTTAAAGTAGTCGATCCTTTTGGGCGACCTCTTTGTTTTTTCACTGTTCCTCCTTTTCCACATTGCTGGAATTTACCGGCAATGTTGGCCAATCCTTGTTTGGAGTGTTCCATCACTGCTTCCTTTACATTTTTGCCCTGAGAAATGTCGCTTAGCGCTTTTGTGCCGGCAGCCAAACCCTCCTCTCCAATAGTGGAGACAATATTTTTGGCAATTGGCATCAGGAAGCGACCAATCGCACCCAATACCCCAGTACCCCTTTGATACCGGATACCCTGAAAATATCGCTGCTGTTGGGAGGCTAATGCTGGACCACGACCTTCTTGGGCAGCCACCAGTCCTATCCAGTTCAAGTTATTTGGGTCAATGAAAACATGCGTCATTCTAATTGTTCACATGAAAAGTGATCTTTTGAAATGCAATGTCACGAGGGTATTTCCCCACGCAAATTTTACCAATTTTCCTGTTGCTGAACGAATTTCAATTGTAATTTCAGAAATGCGTTTATTCTGCAATCGGTAGTGATATTCTGAGCTATATATAGCCTCTTGCACTTGACCAGGCTCGCCAACTACGTTGACCACCCGCAAAAGTGGCGCCTTCTCATTTCCCACAATGGATTGTTCCACAATTGGACTGTACACATACAATTGTTTGATTCCACCCGATAGGGTGGGCATAAATTGAGCGTAAAATCCACTCATTACAAACAATTGATTACTGTATCCCAACGCATAGGCTAGCTCGGGTGAAAGTTCCACATGTTGGATACGGTCCTCAAAAAAGGCAATAAATTTTTGCATTGTGTCATCAAATCTGAAAATGACCTTTGCATTTGGGTCAGTATGAAACAATTTGCGTATATCTGCAAATCGTTCTTCTTCTATTGGCTTTTTGAATTGGGCCAATGCTATTGGTTCCGGTTGTGATGGTTGATCTTCGGAAAATTTGAGTAATTCCTGTTGCTGCTGCTTTAATTTTGCCAATTGCTCTTCTTCAATTTGTACCAATTGTTTTTGCTGCAGTTTTTTTCGTTGCAATTCAGTGACTTGATTCTTTATGGATTGATTCTCGTCAATTGGTTCCAATTTTTTATCACCACTGGCAGCTATTGGCTGTTGTTGCTGTTCACTGGCTATTGGTTGCGGTTTTGGAGGCATTGATTGGAGTATGGTATCGGCTTCCGCACTTAATTGTCTCAATTGTTCAACGATTTTGATTCCATTTTGAAGGGTTTCATTCGAGTCTGCCAGAATCTTTTTTGCTTTGTCTGCCCCACGTCTTGCAGCTGGTAAATCCCTTGCTTCAACCTCTCGTAGCGTTTCATCTTTTGCCTTTTGTATAGCGTCACGATGGGCATAGAGTGTCAGACCAAGGGATTGTAGTTTGGCCAATCCGTCTCGGATTTTTACAATCTTTTCATTCAATTGTGAATTATCGCCTTGCTTTTCCGCCAATTTTAAATTGATTTTGTCAAGTGCGTTGGTTGCATTTGTGATGTATTCCAGTAATTTTTGATAGTTTTTTCCAGTGTCTCGCAAAGCTCTTTCTGCTGCACCTTTTGCCATTTTGAGCTTTTCAGCTTTTTCTCGTTCCACTCTGGCCTGTATATCAGCCGTTTCTTGGATTGGAGTCAAAGTTTGCTGCTGATTGGCTTGTTTGAGTGCGGCCACTTTTGCTGCAATTTCTGGGCTTTCTTGAATTTGAGTGAGTTGTTGCTGTTGTGTTTCTGCCGCAGATCTTCTCATTCTAGTTGGATTATTATTGGTGATGGTGGTTTCTGTATAGCCCAATGAGGTTGTGCCCTTCTCTGTGGAGCGGCGCGTAAAATACTGATGAATGAGGGCATTTATGTTCTGTTCCATCTCTTTGATTGTATGGAAATTCAGGGAGGGTATCATAATTTTTTCTGATTGTTGCTTATCCTCCGGATCCAAATAGCTAACAATGATATATTGCTCATCCTCAGCACCGAGTGTGGCAAATGAGATTGGATAAATGATTGAGGAAAGCGATATGGTCCATGCATTGTCCAACTCCAGTGTTTCAGGTAGCCTAACGGTGAAATGACTCGTCTTATTGTTCTCATATGAGGGATCATTGCTGGGTAGGGCAATGTAAAATGAATCCATTTGAGCAATTATTCAGCTATTGGAGCGGTAACCAAATCTGAGTCTTTGATCCAACTATTATACTTGTCGGAATATCCCACCCAGCGTACAAAATGCTCTACTACTCCTTTACGTTTTCGTGTCCTCAACACTTCTGCAATACGATGCGTTGTGTCCAATGTGGTTTTGACCAAATCGGGTGCGTAAAAAATGCCTGAAATCGTATTGCCCTCCAAATCTTCAATTCTATAGGATGGGGGATTGGTGGGATTCACTTTTGTGATTCGAAACAATTCGTCCGTATAGTTTGGATGAAATGATCGTCCAAATGTGCCCTTCTCTTTAGCGATACGTACAATATCTCCGTGTGAAAATTTGTTTTTTCGTTTTTGAGACATTTTTTCCTCTTTTTCTTCTGATTTATATAGCCTCTGCCAAAGTTCTTGAGCATTTTCATATGTGACCTGGTTTGGAGTCATTCCAATTGTGCGATTCACACTATTGTTTATGTTTTCGACAATTTTTTGAATTGATTCCACCCATCGCGTAGTGTTATTTTGGCTAAAATATTTGTACAGCCGAAGCTTTATGGTCTTGTTGGCCCGCTCCACAACACCGGCATGCAAATGAGGACTGTACATTACCCTCTTTAAAATGTCTCTCTGCCGAAAATAATCTAGCATTTTTTTGGCCTGGAATTCCACACCCGAATCGGAATATAGCTTATGTGGTATGACCTTGGATTTTGCAAATACCCTATTGAATGCATCAATCATATCGTCGCTTCGCTTTGTCTTAGCAGGTGCCACATGAATTTTTCGGCTCAAGACGTCAATACAAACCAATAGGTAACGGTATTGATCATTTTGATCTTTGAGGTCATCAAAGATGCATAAATCACATTTCCAATCTGTGTTTAGCCCAGAGGGAATTGTTTTGAGTCGCTTGTAGCATTTCCTGGCAGGTTTGTATAAAGTCCATGTGCGCTCATTATGCAAAAATGTTTCCACATCTTTCATTGTAACTGCTGGATTGTGTTTCTTTGCTTCCGTATATAGCGCCTGTATTCCTGTGTAGCTAGCCGGAGATTTTAACTTGTAAAAGAGTGCGTTGAGTAAATTGTTAATCAGAGTTTTGCCCATAATTGTGGTCATTGCCCGATAATAATCGGCAAATTTGATCAGACGTCTCTTCTGTTGGGGAGTTAAAATGAAATTATAGCGCAAAATATTTGCACAAATTTCAACAATTGCCAAAATTTGATCGGCGTTTGCGTTCAATATCAAGGCGTTTTTCTTTCTATCCGATTTTGTTTTTGCTAGCTTTTGCAAAAATTCTAAATTATCTTTTATATATGGACTGAATTGATATGTCATTCTATTTTTGATTTTTTATTGATTTTTTTTTTGCATTTATATAGACCCCTGACCAATCCAACTCAATCAATTGGAAGATAAATTTTTTGCTTTTCCCCAGGAAAAATGTCCGTTGACAAACGCAAATATTCAGGTGCATTTGGGTGCATATTGATTACCAAATATGAAAAGGGTTCATGAGTGGCATCTGTCCAAGCCTCCATAAAATAATTCAATCTCCCGGGAAATAATTGTGAACCAATTGTTTTTGATTGCAATTGTGAGGAAGGGCTACGCATCAAAACAAGCACGTGTGCATTGCTCCGTGCCGTACGAATATTCCTTCCAAATATGGATTGAGTCACAAATACAACGCTGGTGTTCCAATTATGGGATCCACGTGTGAATAGGAGGTCAAGAAAATCATTTTTTGTGTCCAGCATTAAATCATCCAAAATGAGGAGCAAAGGTTTTGGCATTGATTTTATCATTTCCTCATCAGGAACGCCATTATATGTTTCCACACCTTCCACTGTTTTCAATCGCATAATTGTGTCATTCAATTCGCCATAGCAATAGAGTACTTTCTGGGGTGGTGGATCGATCAATTGTTCTCGATGCTTTAGGAACTTCAGCAACCATTGTGTTTTTCCAGAACCAGTGGCTCCGGCTAAAATTAAGGTGAAGGGTGAAAAGAACATTTTAATGAGTGTAATTGAACACAAATTATTGCTTAAATAGACCATGCATTCATCCTTTGCCCATATTTATTATTACCCACATCATTTCTTTCCATCAGCCTTTGTGCCCCTAACCTTTCTTGTTACCCCCTAACTCTACTCTCCCCACATTCAGTCTTTATGCCCTTATCTCTCCTTTCAATATAAAGATAATACTTTTTGAATAATCAAAATTAGATTAATTATCAGTCTCTTTATTTATTCTATAATGCGTGTCCCTTCGAACATACACGCATGTTCTCTCTCATTGTTTGTGCCCACATTATTCCTTGCAGCGCCCACATTATTCTTTACAATTGTCAAAATATTATAAAAATTAAAATATTAGATATGAGATAATTATCTTAATCTTGGAAAAATGATAATAAATTAAATGGGAAAAATAAAGAAAAGTTTGAAAATTTGGTCAATAAAATTGAGCCAAGAAATCAATGATCAATATCCCTTCTGTTTTCACAAGTCAAAAACCAATGGTCCTCCTTTTCACTCATGAGGGAAAAAGGGGAATTGGTTGGAGATAGTGGATGGTATATGAGCGAAATTGAATGTTCCCTCATCCAATGGCCGAATAGCCGAAAGGTGAAGGCTATGGATTTATTTTGGTCGGCTCGGCTCGGGTTCAATTCCCGGTCTGGTCGAGGAATTTTTGAATTGCCAATGGTAACTCAAAATTGTCAAAAGATAATTAGTAATTAATTTAAAATTAATTAATTTCTTAAAAAATTAATTAATTTCTTAAAAAATTAAAGATTAAATGAATAGACATAATGTGTCAATTAATTAATTGACGTAATTAAGAGATCAATCTTCTAAAGTAGCTCGATAGGATTGGGCTAAGTGATCAATGATCAGATAGGATCGAGCTAAGGGATCAAAGATCAATCTGGATGAAAATTGTACTATATACTACTTATATTCTGTCTAAAAAAATGTTTGATTATTTTGTTTCATATTCATTTTCTAAATCGACTTATTTTGGCAATTTATTTTCTGAAATAAAGATATAATAAGCAAAAAAATATAGTGTTTTTAAATTTTCAAAATTTGTTTATAATAAATTGACTATTTTAATTTATTAGTTTTTTTAAAAATAATCTATTATTTGTTAATTGTATGAAATTAAAATTAAAAAAATAATATATTGAAAATCTTTTAGAGGACGAACTAGTTTTTAAAACAAGAAATACAGATTATATTGAAGTTTGATCAAATCATTAAATGCCTAAACAAAAATTATTAATCGCGGGAAAATAATAAATCGCATAGCTATAATAAAAATCAAAAAGAAAAAATCATAAGATAAGTAAAGGAAAAAAATATAATTTAATTTTAATGTAATTGATATTATAATTATATTTAAATTAACTAAAATTACGAAATAATAAGAATTCAGTTTTTTGTTAATTATTTCAGAATTAATTTTGATCATTGAATTAAAAAATATTAATGTTAATAATTTTTTTCAAGGATGAATATAAATTGAAAATAAATTGGCAAAATTCAAAATAAAAAAAATAATAATTTTTTTATTTTAAATTATTAAATTTATTTTTTATAAACGATTTTTAGAAAATTTTTATTAATTTTAAGAAAAAAATCTAGAAGGAATAACATTAAAGCATGTTATAAATTGAAAATTATAATTAAATATACGACGCAAAATTTCAAATTATATAAAAATTATAATAATATTTTTTTGTAAAACTCTATTTCAAAGAAAAGGAAAATTTTTTTCAGAAAAAAAGACCTAAAATTTATGTTAATAATTTTTAAATTTAATATAATTTAACATTTTTTGTTAATTTTTTCGCTTTATTTATAATGGTGTCTTTAAATAATTTCATCAGCAATATTTTAAAAAGACGTTGGATGAATTAGATCGTCAAGAATAAAAAAAATGGATTATATGATAAAAAATTAAAGAGACAAAATCTATCGATAACTGTTCTTATGATGAAAATTTATGTGAATAATTTCGGCACAGTCAGAAAATTCTCTTCTAATTATCGAGATATTCACCTTGTTTATTACCTATAAAATAAGTGAAAAACATTTGTCGAATAATAAATAGTAAATGAACAAAAATTTTAATTTTATAAATTTAATGAGAATTAAATATTTTATTGAAAAAACAATCTGGCGTAAACAACTTAATTATATAAAAATTGGTTTATATTTTACAGGCTATACATATCCATAAAATATGAAAAATTTTAGTTGAGAAAATGATTTAACGGAAAAAAATATCATTTATATATTCGTTTGTAATGTATCAGTGACACATCATAAATGAATAAGAACTACATCTTTAGCGATAGCGAAGTAACAAAATATAATATAATGCTGATAAATTCTATCTTTTTTTATAGAATAAAATTTTATATTGTAAATTTGATCTAAATTTTATAATTAATTTTAATAAAGAATTTTTATACAAAAATAATTAAAAATAAAATAAAATTGAATTGGAAATATATAATTTAGTTGAATTATAATTTATAATAGATTATATTTTTGCAAGCAAAAAAAGAGAGATGATGTGAGGTAAATTTGCTTCTTAGATTGAAAAATTTCATCAAATTCAAACTTTCATAATCCTTGTTCTCGATCCTAATTATTCATCAAAAAAAACAAAGAGTGAGAAATAAAAATAAGTATAAAAAATTAATTTTTAAAAAGATCAATAAATAAAAATTTTTTTAGCTCATACATGATGATGTAAATCATAATATCACGGTTCAATGTATTGAAATTTAATTATATTTTTTAATTTATTTTAAATTGATAAAAAAGAAAAGAAAGAAAATAATTCTGGCAATTTCAATTAAAATTGGATTATTTTATTCACGACGAATTTTGAATAAAAAAAAGAAGAATAAAAATAATTATATTTATTTATAAAAGTGATACCTATTTATTAATGGAATAAATTATGAAAAGGAAGAAATAAACAAATTAATAAATTTATAATCATTATTCCATATAAAGATGCTTGCAGATATCCAGATTGAAAACATAGAAAAGCACATTTTTTGATTTTCACAATAAACAAGCAATTTAAAATATAAAATTTAAATTATTAACACGTAATCCTTCATAATATTTTTCGATATACTCAAATTAAAAAACACTGGATAAATTGTTGGAAAAAGACTTTCATAAACAATGAATACAACATATAGAGAATTAATTTTTTAGATTTTAAAATTAAGAAATAAAATAAATATATTATTTTCTCAAATATATTTTGTTATATATTTGAAATAAAGAAAGCTCTAAAAGACAAAATCAATTGTTAATAAATTAAAATAATTAACAAATTAAATTTAAAAATAAAAAGACATTCGAAATTGATAAACAATCGAATAAAAATTGATAATCATAAAATATATTAAGTAAAAAAGCTAAGAATAAAATAAGAGCAGAAAAATTAATTGATTTGTATTTATTTCTATAATTAAAATTTTTAACTATAAAATTAGTACTCAATAAAATATTAAATATAAATTTTAACTATACAAATTTTATATTATTTTATAAATTTCACAATTTTTTTTATTTCTTTATGGCGAGAACATGCCCATCATTCATGAAATTGATAGAAGAGCACTGACAAATATTTTTTAATAAGAAGATAACGATAAAGTTAGTTTAAAATTAAAAAATAAAAATCATCTACAAATAATAATAGAAATAGAAATTAAAAAGTTTGAAAGAAAGTAAAATAAATGGATTAGCTTTTCAAAAAGTGACATAGATTTGATTAAAATATAAATTTATAAATAATAAAAAAAATTAAATTCTATTACATGCTATAAAATTTTATAGTGTTAAATATTTAGAAAAGCAACTAAAATTAATTATTACATGAAAAATAAAAGTAACCAGTATTTTTTGTTAAAATTCGTCATTGTAATAAATGCGGCACACTCAAAGTATGATTCAGAAGATGGTTGAAAAAGGACAGCAAACCAATAACAATTTCTATTATTAATTTTGTTAAGGAAAAAAATAAAATATAATGTAAATTAAATTACAATTTTTAATAAAATAATAATATTGTATAAATGATATAAATTAATATATTAATAAAAATAATTTAAATATAAAAGAATTATAATTTTTTATACGCAATAATAATAAAAAATTAATTTGTTGAAGCTTTTAATATTTTTAAAATTAAATTTTAATTCAATATGAAAATTATTATATGTAATATTAATAATTTCATAAATTTCAAATGATATTCCTAAAACAATTAATTTCCCGATGCACTCTTTTCGTTAATAAAAATAAAAATTTTAGAATCTATTTAATAACTATTAAAATTAATTGAATATAAATTTATCCAAATAAATATGCAATTAAATATAATAAATTTACAATATTATAAAATATGTGAAAAATATTAAATCGAAATAATAAAAAATGTTAAAAAAATTAATATTTATTAAATAATAAAATTTATAAATAAAAATCATTTATTGCCTGTGAAATTATGAATTTTTTAATTATAGTTAAGATTTTCATAATATATTTATATACCAATATTTAATTGCTTGGAAAAATTTATTAATTTTATAAAATATGAAAAATCGGAATTTTTTTAATTATTAATGAAATTGTGAAATATACTAATATATATAAATAATATAAAATTATTTCTATTTTTCTATTTAGTGAAATTTAAATAATGAATTAAGAAAAATTTTTAAATTTATTATTATGATTGATCTAATTTCAAATTTTAGCTTATAATAAATCGTAATAAGTAATAATATTAAAAATGCTGGCTGCATACATGGCATTAGAAAATGAACAACATGAAGAAATCAAAATTCATAATAGAATAAATAATAATGAATTTAAATTTCGTCACTGTTCTAATGACTTGATCGCCGGGAAATGCTAGCATTGGTTGAAGTTAATAAAAAATTTTATAAAATTAAATATAATATTCACTTAATTAAATTTAAATTAATTTAATATTTATCAAGAGAAAAGGGAATTTAAAAATAAGAAAATATTTAAAATTTATTTAAATTATTATAAATTAATAAAAGATTAATAATTTTAATTTTAATGATTTGTTAAATAATAAAAATATTTTATTATTAAATTATTTAAATAAAATTAAATACATAAAAACATATGCTTAAAACAGATTAAAACATAAATTTCTCTCGAATTTAATAAAGGAAAAAAATTCATGAAATTCTATGCTTTAATTTCTTTGAAATGAAAGAATTTATAATAAAAATATCTATTATAAATTTTCTTCAAAAAATAATTAATTATTAATTTATAATAAAAGAGATATTTAAAATTAATTTTTTTTAATGAAAATAAAGAATTTCTTAATTTACTTGATAAATAAAAAATTTTAAATGAAATAAAATTTAACAATTATTAATAATAAAAAATTATATAAGTAAGAAATGAATTTAAAATAATATTTCCTTAAAAATATGAAAAATGTAAACAAAGAATGTAGTACATTTATAAAAGATAATAAAAATATATAAATAGATTGATTCAATTAACTATTCCAATAGTTTTTTTTTTGTAAAATATTCTAATTTTTAAATTGCCATATAATCTATTGATATAAACTATATTGAACTACAACCGTTGATCGAAAGTTTACAAAAATTTTGGCTACCGAAAAATTAATTTATAATTAAGAAATATTTAAATTCATTATCAATTATTTCAAATGACTAAAATTAACAAAAAATTTTATATTCATTTTATTTTTTTATCATTAAATAAAAATAATCTATTTATAAAAATTTTAAATAATTTTTAGGAGAGATAAATTTTACCACAAAAAAAATAAATATAAAAAAAGAATATAATAAAAATAATTATGGTGATTAAAAAAAAGAAAGAATAGTAAAAATGTATATAAAAATTATGATAGAAAGATGGAAATTAAAAAGATTTGTTAAAAACAAACCAGGAAGATGCCTATTGAATCGAAACTGTATTTTACACACTGGTCCATAATTTGTAATAAATAATTGAATTTAATAACTGATGATAAAAAAAATTAAAAATGATAATCATGAAGAAGAAAATGGCCGATAAGCAATTATTTGCATTAATGAATTTAAAAAAAATTTGAAGAGCGGATCCGTTGTGATTATGATTAATTTATTTTTATTGTATAATTTTAAAGGAAATTGTGAATTTTATCATTTTTAATAATGATATTATAAAAGGAAAAATATAAATTTTTAAACATTTATTATTAAAGTAAAGAGAATAAAAAGAATCAACTATGTGAGTTTTATGAGAGTATTCTGTATTTTAAAAATATATTAATGAAATATCTGCAAATAAGAATAAATAATATAATTTTATAACCTTAAAGTAAATTAATAATGAAATCACTTTAATGAACATCTCAGCAAAAATAGAAAAATAAAAAAGACTTGAAATAATATAAAGATAAAAAAATAAAATTTAATAAAATATGGATATTTAATATATAATATATATTAAAAATTATTTATAATTAGAAAAATTACTTGGATTTTCTATAAATTATAATTTTTTAATTTAGGAAAATAATAATCAATAAAATAAAATAATATTCTTTTTTATTATTACAAATAACCTATTTTCAAATAAATAATTTAAAGGACAGATTGAATTGTTACTAATTTTAAATTTATAAGAATGTGAATTTTTTTAACATAATAAGATAATTTGAAAAATTGCTCTCATTATAAAAAAAATAAAAATTGATTAATTACCAGTGTTTTCATGATACCAAAATTTTCAAAATGATATGATAGTGATATGATAGTCAAAATGGTATCATTCAAAATGATATGATATGATAATGATAGTGGCAATTATCACTATCATATCACTATCATATCATTATCATATCATTTTAGCATTATCATTATCATATCATTTTTCTATCATTATCATTTTGAAAAAACCGAGAGAAAGACCAACATTTCAAAAAAAATTTTCTTTCCAGGTTAATAAATTTTCTTTGGTTAGATAAATAAGTTTAATGGGATTTCATTTTTTAAATATAGCTTTAAATTTTGAATTTTTTAAATTCAATTCAGAGAATCGTATATGAAAAATTCAATATATATTTAAGAGAGGTACATAAGAAAAAGATTTGATTGCTAAAAATGGCAATAAAGGGTTCAGAAATAATAATTTATTTAAAAATTTTCAAAATCTATAAAAAGTTCTTTGAAAAAAAAATCATTTTGGTTACAATTAATTGTTATATGTGACAATTAAATTAATTATATAAATTTAAACATAACATAATAGAAAATAAATTTTAAAAAAAAATTATAGGAAAATTAAGTAAGGAAAAAAATAAAATAATTAGAAAAATTAAATTGGAATCTATAATAATTTAAATATTTAAATTAACATTGATCAACTGGATAAATTGATCTATACACCTAGTCTAATACTTGGATTTTCTATTTCGAAAAAATTTATATTTATTATTTACTCAAATATAATTAATTTTAAAAATGAATACAAAATTTTCAAATAATTAAAAGTAAACCATATCGTCTAAAAAATAATTAATTAATTGAAATATTATTAATTACTAATTATAAAATTTTTAAAAACTAGATTGGGAGAACTAAAATTATTTATTTTTTCATTTTCTGAATATACCCTTAAAGCAAATTCCAGTAATCGTTCTAATAATGCTGGCTTGGAGAGAAAATTAGTAAATTTCAACGATATTTCTATATTTTAGATGGAAAAAATCGTTAATTACTTAAAATAATAAAGCGCTTATTGATTAGAATTAAATAAAGAATAATAAAAATCAATATAAAAATATTTAAAAATTTAAAACAATTCTAAAATAAAATATTCTTAAAATAAAATATAATTGATATTTAATTATATTTAAATAAAAATACAATTTTATAAATTTATATCTTTTATTGTATTATATGTTTCAGAAGTAATTATGGTCATAGAATTAAAAATTTAAATTTTTAAAATTTTTTTCAATAATAAAAATAAATTGAAATTTTATTTATAATATTCATGATAGATAAATATAAAAATTAAAACTGTTATTATTTTAAATTGTTAATTTAAAAATAATTTTTTTCTACATAATTTCTAAAAAAAACAAAAATTCAATAAAAAATCATTGATGGAATACTATCAAAGCATATTTTAAATTAAAAAAAATATAATTTATTTTAAGAAAAATTTTTAAATTATATAAAAAGATCAATTATTTTTTTTAAAAATTAAAAATTATTCAAAAAATAACAATTTTATCAGATAACCGAAATAAAATTTATGCTTATAGTTTATTAATAAAGGATACATTAAAATAAAAAATTCATGACATGATAAAATAATAAAAATGATTTGTCTCGGACATCAACTATTGGCATTAGCAGCTGGTGGAACACCTCAAAAATGAAGTAACCAATTACAAATTTCCTAATAATTTTATATGAATAATAATTTAATTTATAAATAATTAATTTTTCATTTATTGAAAATTTATATAATAAATAGAAAAAATTATCCATACATAACTATTAAATTAATGATAAAAATCTTTACCCTTAATGGGAGTTGAAATATATTCATTTTTTAGAATATGAAAGGAAAAGGACTAATAATGATGCTGAATATTAAATTATATATTGAGAAAAATATTTCGATATATTGAAATATCGATAATAAAATTTTAAAATATTTATTAAAAATATTATAGAGTTAATGATTAAAAAAAAAAGAAACTATTGATTAATTTTTGCTGAAAAATTATAAATTATTTATTGACTAAAAATAAAGAAAAAAAATAACATTAATTAATAATTTTTATTTTAGATTAATTAAAATTTTTATTTTATATAAATAAATTCTTAATAAAATGCTAAAAATAAATTGTAACTAAATATTATATTTTTTTTTATTAATTCCAAAATTTATTTATTTCTATATGATGAAAACATTTCCATTATACATGGAATCGATACGAAGGCATTAAATAACATTTTCAATAAGAGACTAATATAAAATCCTAAATTGAAAATAAAAACATTTATAAATAATATTTGAAATATTATAAATTATTAATTGTGACAATAAAATATTTTTAAAAAAAATGATAAAAAATAAGTATTTAAACGAATAATTTTTAAATGTTTAAAAAAATTTTATTTATAAATTGACTTATTTTAATTTAATAAATTATTCCATAAATTAATTTAATATAAAATTTAAAAATCATTGATTTAAAAATCATATATTAAAAATCTTTTACCCATGAAGGGAGAACTAGTTTTCCAAACTGATAACACTTAATATGTAGAAGCTTGTATAACCATTAAATTCAAAGAATAATAACAAAAAATAATAAATCGAATATGGATTAGATATAGAAAATAAATATCAATGAATATAAAAATCTAAAAATAATATATAAAATAAAATATATTCTAATGTAATTGATTTATAATCGATATTATAATTAATAATTATATTTATCTTTACCTAGATTATGAAATTTTATGAATTCATTTCTTTTATTGTAAAATTTTCTTAGAACTAATTATGAAAACAGAATTAAATAAAATATTAATTTTCTAAAAAATTTTTAGAAAATATAAATAAATTTAAAATTGATTTATAAAATTCATGATAAAATTTAAAATTCAAAATTATTATTTAAAATTGTATAATAATATTTTTAAAGTATTTATAGTATTTTATTTATATTATTAAAATATAAAATTTTACAAAAAAAATCACATATGGAATTTCATCAAAACATATTTTCTAAAATAAAATGGAAAAAAAACAACTTTTGCATGAAATATCATATAATGATTAAATAAAATTAAATATTTTTAACAATTTCTTAAATAAATATTTAAAATTATTAAAAAACCTAAAGAATGGCAAAATTAAAATAATAATTAAAAAAAGAAGAAACTAATATATAATATCATAAATTGAAAAATATATATTTCAAAGATGTAAATTAAAAAGATAATTCCATATATTGTTAAAATAAGGTAAAGATTATTTTCGATACTTATAAATTAAAAAGAGAATTTTATTTATTGTTTAAATGATGAAAATTAGTAAAATCAATGTAAAAATATTGTTAAAAAAGAAAGAATTCTAAAGTTTCATTTGAAATTTTTTATTAATTGAATTGATAAATATCGATGAAATATTTCGTTAATTCTATATATGAATATGTGTGCGATTTTAATTAATATTGATTTAAATTTAAACACTATGATAAATAATTTAATTTCAAAATAATTTGGTAGCAAATTAGTTTGCAAATTCTAACAGAATTGATCGGATAAATTCGGCCCATGTTAATATTTTTAAATAATTAAAATCATGCAAATTTAATCCAAAAAATTTTTTTCATTTAAATTTAATTTCAAATTTTAATAAAAAAAGATTATTTTTATAATTAACTTTATTTAAAAAATGAATATATATATATTAAATTGATAATAATAATTATTTAATCAACGATATATATAAAATTCGAAAAGTTGTTACTTGTTAATACTGACATGGAAAAATTGAGTTCATCACAAAACACCATATCCAAAGATAACTTGGTGATGAAGTCGGCATTAATTTATATTAATTATATTTATAAATAGTTATTTCAATCAAAAATGTTGTCATTTGGAAAAAAATATAGATGAATATATTAGAAAACATTCAAAATTAAAAATTTCTGCCTTAAATAAAATATCTATAAAAAAAGGAAAAAAATTTAAATTGATTATATTTACATTAAAATAATTTAAATATATTAAAAAGTAATTATAAAAAATTAAAAAAAATGGAAATTAACATAATTGTTTACCAAATTATTTTTTACTAATTTATTATATATTATTTAAGGATATAATAATTATTCATTTTTCTTTCAACAATATTTTATAAATTTGGCAATGTCAAAGAGAAATGGACTTTGATTGATGAAAATAAATCATTTAAAGAATCATATATATTTAATAACAAAATTTTTGAATAAATTAATATAGAAATTATTAAAATTTTTAATAAAATTTCCATCATTCCACTATTAAAAATGAATATTATTATAAAACATAATAATAAATTATTATGGATAAACATAAAATACTGTTTGAAATATTATATTAATAATTATAATAAATTTTATTGATTAAAAAAAATTTTTAATTTTTTTAAAATAACTTAAGACACCTTCCTATAATATCTCATAAAAAATATAAATAATTTTTAAAATTCAATTAATGTACTGGTGAAATTCATAATTAATAATTTAAAAATTAATAAAAATACATATATTCCTAGTTTTATTTTTTTATAAAAAGTCAATCGAACTTGAACTTAGTACAGCAGAAAATAATATTAAATTATATTAATATTAAATTAAGTAATTAATTATTCTAAGAATATTTTAAAAGAAAAAAATCTTTTAAAAAATTAATAATTAATTCTGTAAATAAAATTAAAAAATTCTTTTTAAATAGTTAAGAAAATATATAAATTATAATGAAATTTAAAAATTTTTGAAAATGATTATTAGAGTATATTTAAAAGTTGAAAATCCAAGTTCTAAAAATTATATTGAATTGCAAAAACCCATCAACCGGGTGGTGCTTGTTTAATGACGAACCGGTCCACTGATCCATTTTTGCAGCCAACAAACAATCTATGACATTGGGTGGAAGGATGGTATAAAATTTAACCGATTTCGGTTTTGCCAAAATGTTGAATAATTCATTGATTAATTTCATCATTTCTTCTACTGTGGGAAGCAACACCAATTGAGCCAAATTTTTTCCAATAGCCCAGAATAGCAAATTGTCATATCTCATATACAATAATTGGCATATTTGATCTGATTTGGAAGTATTTTCTTGCAATTTTAAATGTGGAGTGTTCATTGATGTTTTAATTGAAAATGTGTGGTTCTTTGATTGACGATTGAGCTCTTTCCGCTCCGGCAAAAAATTAGTGCCTTCCACTGGCACTAAGCACAATCGATTTTATGCCAAAACATCAGAAAATTCATTGGTGATCGAAACCACATGTGCCATTTGGTTTGGACCAAATTCATTTTGGATGGATGAACATTTATTGCACTTTCTCTCCAATAAATCGATATTGTTTGTTGGGTCAATAAATTTAATAAATTGGGCCATCCTTTCTTGCTCCCAACCAAAGATAATGCTTTCGAAATTTTCAAAGAAATTCTCAATGCTAGTTCGTCTTTCGGTGCCCGAAATTCTTCCCAAAGTAGCTGATATTTGTGCAAATTGGCATCTCTCGTTGGTGCGAACCATCTCAAGGTTTTGTTCGCGAACTCCAATGACAATTTCCTTTAATGCGGCCAGCACACTTTCCAAATTTCCTTCGGTGTTTTGGTTTTCATTGTCGGTGGTATGTTCCTTATTCCTATTAAATCCAAATCCAAAACCTAATTCTGGGCTATGATCAATTGCATCGTCGAAATTAATTCTATTGCTGTTTTCTCCAAAATTTGCATTGAAGTGGGAGTTTCCAACTTGTTTGTGGGTCTGCTTCTTGCTTTTTATTCCAATAAGTCCCTGTGAATTGAATTGTGGCAAACCTCAACCAAATCCGACATTGTCCACATTTTCTGCTTGGCTTGACCCGTGTCGATTTTCAATTTTCTCAGTCAATTGTCTTAATTTCTCATTATTGTCCCTTTCCATCTTCTCCAATTTTTCCTCATGTTCACGAAAAAGGCGATTTTGATTCTGTTCCAAACTGCTTTTTATGTTCTCGAATATATCACCGATTTGCTCAATATTTCATTGTTGATTGGGATTTTCCCCTCGTTGGAGTTTGCAGAAATTTCGTTGGCTCTACCAGTGTTTAACCCATCTCCATTTTCATCATTATTTTGATTGAAGAGTGGGTTTTCATTGCTGGTGCTACCTTTTTTCTGCTGATCCCGGGTAATAACCATTTTACAATCACAATTTTATTGTCGACTAAATCAAGTTTATTGTTGCTTGACAATTTGCAGAGGACGACTGATCGCAATCCACCATATAGTGAGAAGTAATGAGGTGTTACAAAGTGATAAATAGCAAATTCCAATTTAATTAGGAAAATATTTATTCACTCAATAAATTAATTGAATTACAATTATTTTTATGGATAAGTGATGGAATGAATAGAAAAATTGTCGCAAGGCGGAAAAAGGGGAAATATCGATTAAATATAATGCCAATATTAAATATTTAAATAATAAATCAATGTCTCTTTTGGTCATTATCACAAATATTTTTTAATTGAAAATTTATTCCAATATATTTTTATATTTAAGAAAAAAAAAATGAAAGGAAAAAATTAAAATTATTATGGATTATTAAAAATTTAGAATAGAAAAAAATAAATAATGAAATATTATATTTTTTTAAAAAGTTTTCTAAATTAAAATTTTTATTTAAAAAAATTATGGAAAGAATTATAAAATAAAATTTTATTATTATTCTAAAAATATTTAATGAAATTATAAATTATTTATATGTAAAAATTTATTTTTATTTATTTAAAAATAGTAGTTTGTGGGACTGCAAGAAATTTGAAAAATTGTATAATAGACATATTTATTTATTTTTTGAATAGCTTAGCGTTATATGCTCTGTTGATGCTTTATTTTTTAAATTTAATTTATAATTTATTTAGAATCATTTAAAATAAATCAATTTTGAGAAAAATTAGCATTAAGATTATAATTTTGTAAATACTTAATTTTGTTATGGACAATGGAACAAATACATATTTTAAAAAAATTAAAAATAAAATGATCAGAATTATTAACAAAATTTTTTGAAGAAATATAAATTAATTGAAAAAATTAAAAAAAGTAATTTATAAAAAAACGAAAATAGTTAGAATAGAAATTTAATTAATTTATTTATATTTTAGAGTGATCAATTTAAATAAAAAACTATTCAATTGATTTGATGGCTAAAAATTTATATAAAAATTATAAATTTTAATAATTTAAAAAATAATAAAAGTTCTATAGGAAAAATTTTACATAATATCAAATTATTTTTATAAAATCTAAGTATATTTATGAGAGCAGATAATTGTAAGATTGATGCCTAAATTTCGTGACATATTATTATTGGAACTTTTAGAGCGGTTACAATTTTGCTATGATTTAAATATTAATATAATTATATATTTTGTTAATGAAAGAAAATGCAAATTTTAAATTTATATTCATAGAAAATTAAATATAAAATAGTGATTAAAATATAAATTTCTAGAAAATATAAAAAAAATTAATTTAACAGAGTAGAATTTATACGCTGATATTTTTATTGTATGGGAAAATATCGATTGATAAATAAACAATTTCGTTAGCGACCATAGTATTATTATTATTATAAAATTAAATATCGATTGATAAATAAACAATTTCATTAGCGACCATAGTATTATTATTATAAAATTAAATTTTTTATTAAATAAAAGCAAAAAGAAAATTATAAAATAAATGATGAATTTAAAAAATATTATAGAATAATTTACAAATGACGAAAATTAACCCATCAAAATATTCTATAAAAAATTTAATCTAATATCCATCAAAAAAGATGCCAACTATATCAATTATTTTAAATGGATAATAATAATAAAAATAGTAAAAAAAGGAAATAATTTTTTTTATTATCGAAAATGACAGAAAACTAAATATAATACTCATATTATTTAATAATTCTTCTTTCATTTTATTAATTGTATGAATTAAGAATATAATATATATATATAAATATAAAATAAATTTTTTAATTAAAAAATCATGCAAATTTAATCCTCCATCATTTTATTAAAATTTAATATGAAAAAAAATCTAAACTCATTTAAAATTGAGCTCAAATTTATAAAAAAAAATAATTATCTTTTTACCTTTTTTTAAAAAAATACAAAATACAATAGTTGCATTATATTTATTTAAATGTTTAGAAAAAATTCAGAAGATAAACAATTTTTTATATTTAATTTTAATTTAAAAAATTGAATAATTTATAAATTAATTACATAATAATAAATATTTATCATCTATATATAAAGTAATTGTTTAGATATAGAGCGCAACGTTTTATAAGATTGATGTCTATAAATTATGCCAAAAATTTGATTATTTTGTTTCATTTCTGATGATGCATTGACTTTTTTTGCTAGTGATATTAGCAAAATATAATTATTAAATAAATTCTCAAAATCAATCATTAATTTATTGAATATTATTCTGCCTCAAAAATGCAGTGGAACATATCAATAACATGAGAGAATACAATTTATGATAAAATGATAAAAATATAAAAAAAACATTAGAGGAAATAAAAATTTATTTAAAAATATTTAAATAAAAAAATTTGAAAAAAATCCGAAATAATTAAATTGGAATTTCAAAATAAATGTTTAAATATTTGTATACATTTAATGTTGTAAAATTGAATATAATATTGAAAATTTTCTTCATGGAAAATCCATTTTTTTGAAGAGTGAAATTAATCGAAAAAGAAAATCTTTCTTTTTATTCTAAAGGAGTTTAATTGGATGGAATTATATAAAAATTATTAAAATATTAAAATCTGTAAAATATTTGTTAATTTTTAAAAATATTTTTAAATTAAAATTTCAACTAATAATGAGAAAATTATAAAATAAAAATTTTTATTCTCAAATTAATATAAATTATAAATTTAATAATATTTTAAGATTTGGCTTCGAAAAATCAAGATTAAAAATTTTAATAAACCTAGAAAAAACATTTAAATGATTATATATAAAATAAGTTATTATAATTTCCTGCAATTTAACATAAGAAAAATTATATTTCCAGATGGTAAATTAAAAAATTGATGAATTTTTTCTTATGAAATTCAATTTAGATAAATAATACATTAATTAAAAAAATTGACAATGAAATGAATAAAGAAGTTATTTTCAAAATGAAGTAAGGGGATTATGCTGAATCAGAAGGATATAAGTAAATAATCGAATAAAAATATTATAAAAATATCAATAGCTTTTTTTTAAATGTATAAATTTTTTGCTTGATTTAAAAATTTTAACTATATAAATTATTGACATATTAATTTTGTTATATTCTTAATCAAAAAATAAAAATTGTAGGGATAAAATTATTTATACTAAAAATAGAAATCCGCTCAATAAAATTGATAGCGAGTAAACTTAAGAAGATACAATATATCACGTATATATGCATAAAGAGACTAATTGAAAAGGTTTAATTAATAATTGTTATTATTTAATTTTGATGTTTAAATTTAATGAAATTTAAATTCTTAAATAACAAAATGTAAGATCAAAAAAATAAATATATTCGAAAAAATAATAATTCGAATGATAGAAAATTTTTTACCTAAATCATAAAAAATTGAAAATTCATCTTTGATTAAAATTACCATGAAATGCCTGCTCAATTTCCATTAAATTATGAAGGCCAATCAAAGCCACTACTCTATCCCATTCAACATTAAAAACTGACATATTTTAAATATATTTTTATTGGAAAAAAAATATAAAAATTCAATTATAAATATTGATTGAAAAAAATATTGACGTAACATTTAACAAAAAAAAAACAATAAAATCTATTCACAAAAATTCTTTTGGAATAGAATATAATATTATTTTTCAAAATATATGATATAACTTAATACTCATGCAAATACAAGAGTTGAATAAAATAATATGTATATTATAAATCCACTGAAATTTTTTTAAAATTATAATTGAACAAAATTAAAAAAGAATTTAATAAATATATTACTAAAATAATGTATTTTTTATTATAAAAATTTTTATTTGGGAAATTACTTAGCTACTTAATATATGGAAAACAAATTAATTTAAATGTAATTGAATATAATGAAAAATAGAATTCTAATTATTTAATTTTGAAATAACATAAATTTCCATAGAAGTAAGTTCAATTGAATTGAAGATGGAAAATTGCATTGATTTAGAATGAGATTGCAAGTAAAATAAAATGAATACAAAAAAAATAGTAAAAATTAATTTTTAAATAAAATTTCCCACCCATTTTATCTTGCATTCATTAGACAAATATAATTATCAGTGAAATTTCTTTGCTCATTGAATGGCAGATATGTCCCAAACAAAGAATAAATAAAAATATTAAAAAATTTATATAAAATGAAATTTTCTTATATTATTAATAAAATTGTAAAAGAATAATTTTATATAAAGAAGTTTATAGGCACATAGAAGAATGTATTTAATTATAATTTACAAAAGGAAAAATATTTTATGTATAAATTTTAAATTATTATATTTTATTTAAAAAGTACAAAATATTATAAAGTTTTATTATAAATGTGGTATTTTATCCTTTTTTATTTGTTTATATATTTTAGCATATGGCTTAATTGAAAATCAGATTTATTCTTTATAAAAAATTAAAAAAAATATTTTTATTTTTTCTAATATAAAAACAAAACTTTTTTTAATTTTTGAAATTAACTGGCGATTAAAAAAAGAATTCAAGCAGGTGCTTTTAAATTTTAAGATTAAATATCGATTTACCCATTAAACAAAAAAAATAAATTAATTATTCAATAAAATGGTCACAAATAAAACACTAAATTATGAATTAAATTAATTACTAACTTTTATCAGCATCAATTTTAATTACAATATGAAATAATTTGCTTTAATTCAGTTCGTTATCGTGTACGTTGACAGCCCAACATTCTAAATTCTAAAAACGCTTGTAATTTTAATATTTTGTTGTAGAATTTACAATAAATGCGCAATTATTCTTTTTACGAATACAGATTCAGGAATAAGATATACATTAGAAAGATAAGGAAGCTAAACTCTTTGTTTAGATATTAAGTCAATCAAGCAATTTTAACAAAATTTTACGGGAGCCAAATAACCTGAAAAGTGTTGTTATCTCATTTACGGATTGGATGATAGGAATTATAAATTAAAATTTATAAAGTAAATAATCATGAAGAAAAAGAATTAAATTTTAAAATATATTGGACTATGGAATTAATATATAACAAATTTGCACTTTTTTCAAAATTTGATTATCGATACTTTTTTAATGAAGATTTAGCTTTAACAAATTCCATATTAATATGACAAGAACTGGAAATTTTTAATTAAATAAATTATAGATTCAAATATATTTTAATTATGACACAATTGAAATTAATAATAAAAAATTAATATAAAAAAGTAAAAAATTTTCTCTTGAAAATACAATTAATAGTTTTTTAAATTTGATTCAAAATCCAGTTAACAATGATATAAAACTATATATAAAATTATTTGACTGAAAATAAATAATTATATAATTTTTTATTCAAAGAAATATTAAATTTATAAATTTCAAGAATATTATTCATAAATAATTATAAATTAACGGATATAAAAATTTTGAACTAATTCGGAAAATCGATCTAATTTAAAATTTGAAGTTACATATCAATGAATTACGTTCTAATTTTGAATTATTTCATCAGTTTCAGACAAAATTTATACATTCTGGAATATTAGAAATTTCTTGGCTCAATCTGCTTATTAAAAACAAGTACATCGCCAATTTTCAATGTTAACACTTTAAATAATTAAAAATTGGTAATATAAAATAGAATTTTAAAAAATTTTAATATATTATGTTATTTGCATATAGGTAGTATGTACTTCAAATTCTATTAAATAAGCATACTTTTTTTACTGCGATCATTTTACAAAACATAACAATTAAATATTGAGAATTTTTCAAAATTTTTTAAATTATCCACTTGTGAAAGGAATATTTTTTTCCAAAATTAATGCAAAAGTATGATTTTCGAATACACTACTATACGCATCAAACAACAACAGATGGATGTGGCATTGGTATAATAATATCAATGCTCGTTATGGATCAATGATAGGTTCAAAAAATAAGAGAACAAATTTGAATTTTTAAATAAACTGATGATAAATATGATCCTAAGCTAATAAATATTTAATGTAAAAAAATTGATTACCAAATGAATTAAAGAAACAAAAAAAATCTTAGAATAAATAATAACTATGAATAAATTATAAAAATTTAAAATTGAATTCGTAATGAATATTTTAATAAAATAATGAATATATTTTTGTCTTAAGTAAAGAATTCAATTCAGGATAGGACACTGAAAATAGAGGAATTAAATTGAAATCGGTGAAAGATTTTAAATTGGTTGTGAATTTTTACAACAAAATGAAGCAAATAATGAGGCAGTTTAATTAATCAATAGCAGAAAATTATTTTATGGTTGATTTTTGGAAGGCATAAATATGGTTTAGCTTGTATATATATTACCTTGGAAAATCTCTGGGAAAATTGCCTTGCCTTAGGTCAACTTTTTTATAAATGAAAAATATAATAATGATTTTTGAAATTGTAAATTCCAATCTACTTTGCTGATGGATGCCAATGCCAATTATATTTGTACTGAAATTTTTCTTCCGAAAATTTTTTTTCCGAAAAATTATATTAATAATTACTTTTAAATAATAATTATAGTAATTAATTCTAAATATAAATTAATTTTGAAACAAATAATAGAATATAATATAAACATTAAATAAACCACATTATAAATATAAAAAATTACATATTAAAAAACTAAAAATTTCTAATATTTAAATAATATTTTTTATAGTTTTTTGCTCTGAAAAACACAAATCCATCTTTGACGGATGAAAACACAATGCTTTGAAGTTTCATCTAATAATATATTTAATAATATAAAAATTTTTCAAAAATAATTATCGAATTAATAAAAAATTATTTTAATATAATTTTCATTAATCCAATTTTAAAAAATGAATAATAAAATAAATCATAATAGAGAAAATATTATTATTATAAAAATGTATATTTGAATAAAAAATATTTTATGAAATAAAAGAAAAATTAGTTAGATGAAAAATTCTTTATTTTTAATTAATTAACAAAAACAATGCTAGAAACGACGAACGATTTGTAGAATTTTATGATACATATATATATATTTCTTATTTTGAATAGCGTTATCTGCTCTCTCATACTTTAAACTTTATTCTTTATATTTTTAAATTATCTTGTCCTTTAAATATATATGTATTCTGTAATTATTTTCCCAGATAAATAATTTTGCTCCACAAATGCAATGGCACATATCAGTGGCATGGAAAAATACAAATTTTAGAGAAAAATTTTAAAAAAATTTTTCGAAGAAATTATTTATATTTGGATATAAAACTAATAAAAAATACATTTAATGAAACATTCATACCATTATTAAACCTAATAGAAAATGAACATTTATCAATTGTAAATCTATTTAAAAAATTTATAATTGTTTAAAAATACTTCTTGGTCAATTAAATAAATCTATCATATACAGAATTGAAATTAACAATTAAATAAAAGATAAATTAAATTGTTTTTAATATAAGAATAAAATTGAAGAAAAATAATTTTTTTTTAATCAAAAAATGAAAAAATTTGATAACATTAACTAAAGTAATTAATGTTTATAAACCTAGTAAATAACTATTAAATTAATTTATAATAATTTTTCTACTGAAAAACAATTGAATAAAATAAAATAGAAAAATGATTGGAAAAAATTTATTAGCAAATTTAAACAAGAAAAAAATAAAATAATTGGAAAAATTGGAAAAATTAAAATAGGAATTAAAAATAAACTAATTATATAATATTCTATCGGCTGGACAAATTGATCTATTCACTTCGTATAATATTCGAAAAATTGAAATACATATTTCCAGATAAATAAAAAATAAATGTTTTTTTAATACAATTAATTATCTTTTTTTAAATTTATAATTAAAATTTGTAAGGAGAGAGTTAAATAAAAAACTTTTTTGGGCTATTGACAATTCAAATTATTAACCTAGAATATAAAAGATAACATCATATTGAACGAAATGAATAATTCATTAAAATTAAAACTACCAACTATTTATATAATTTAATTAACAATTATGTAGAATAAGTATATTTATCTGCTAATATATTTAAGAAAAGTAGAGTAGTCTAGTAAAAATTGTCAAATTTTATTTTTCTTAAATAGAAATGGAAATATATATTTTTTTATATATTAATTCATGGCAGTTGAGCTAAAATCACTAATTAAATAAATTTTACTGAAAAGTAGATTGTCGACAAAAATTTGATTAAATAATTTTCTATGAAATCAGAGCTTATATTTTGAATAATTGAATATTTTAGAAATATATATGCAGAATATTCTTTAAAATTAGCAAAATATTTAATGAAATATTACATGGTTCACTGTTTTAAATTTAAAAATTTTTTACAATCTATCAAAAAAAGATGTTCTTAGTGTAAATAAAATAAAGATATGATAATACAATTAAGGTATCTTCAATAATTTTTGTTAAAGAAATAAAATATATTATGAATTTAAATAGATATAATAATTTAAAGTAAAGTAATTTTTGAAATATAAATAACATAATTAAATTATATATCGTTACAATAAGCTTCGCCATTACTTTTTTCTTATTTGCGTACACTTTCTAAATCATTCATTGTTTAAAAGATAAAGAATAAAAATTTAGAAAATAAGAGTAACAGTAAAGAATTAATTTTTAGAACCTTGATTTATTTATTAAATTATAAATTAAATAAGTTTTCTTATGTAAATATTTTAAAAAAACATGTATATATAAAAAATTTATGAATTGGTTACCACCAGCTATAAATTCAGAATAACGAAAAATATAGTTGGTGTCGTTTTTATAAATAAAGAAAATAAAGGTTTCCTGGTCTAAACTTAAAATAAATCACTAAAGATATGGGCGACATTGGCGAAAAATGATTCAAAAACTTATAAAGATTTAACAGTACATTATAGATATAAATGCATTAGTGATCAATGATAAAATTAAAGAACAATAAATAAATTTTAAAAATCAGAAGTAATAAAATTTTTTAGAAAAATTTTAAAATTATATATTTATGATAAAAGATTAGTTATCGGTTTAATTTGTAGCTTAATACTAAATCTAATGGGGGAAATGTCAATATGTTTAAATAATTTATGTAGAAATGAAAATTCATTGATTTTAAATTAAAATTAATAAATTTTACTATATTATATCTTTAAAGCGATTTATAAATAAAATGAAATAATTTTTTTCTATTTGGCTTTACAATGTTAATAGAATTCTATTATATAAAAAAATATTTTTAGAATAATTTTAGTACAAATGAGGAAAATAAAATTGGAAAATTTATCTAAAATAAAAATATTTATCAATTTCCATATTGTTAATTTGTGCTGCCGCATTTTAAAATCTATCATAGCTTCTAATTAAACAAGAATTAATTTAAAATGATTATGTCAAAATAATAAATTAAAATTAAAAAATTCGAACTTGTTGTTGAACGATAATGAAATTTCATGGGATTGTCTTTATTCTTGATTTTTGTTAAAAAGGAAAATTAAAAAACATATTAATGTTGTAATAAAGAATAAATAATTTAATACTATTTTTTACAAATAAAATTTCTTTAAAAAATATCATAGAAAAAAGTAGAAAAATAACGAATAATAATAATGTTTGAGACATTATTGAAAGAAAGGAATAAAATTTAAGAAAGTATTGAAATTTAATATATATTAGAAAGCGAAAATTTCTACAAATAAATTATTAATTTGAAGCGCACCAAAAAATATTTTTTAAAATTTTCCATTAATAAAATAATATATTTTTATCCATATCAATAATATAATATTTAATTAATAATTTAATAGATACTAATATTACTCTGATTAAATGGAATTATTTGTATGAAAACGCGTATTCTGATGGAATTTTTAAAATGTGAATATGGTAAATATTCTATTTTAAGCCCCGGGGCGTAAAAATTTCAAAGACACTAAAAGTGACAACTTTTTTGAATTTTTTGAAATAAAAATTACTTATTTTGGCTTAATTTCACTTCTAAATTTGTTAGTTTTGATATGAATTTTTTGATAGTGGAACCTAAAATAGAGATGGGCTTAAAATAGAATATTTACCGTATATAAAAAATAAGGATTTTTTCTCATATAGATAGATAATTCTGCCGCACAAAATCAATGGAGCATATCGATAGCATGGAAGTTTATAAATTATAAAAAAAATTAGATAAAAATAAAATGATCAGCAGAATATATATTTTAAAAATTTTTGATAAATTAAAAATTAAGTGAAAAAAAATTATTAAAAAAATAAGGAAATAATTAAATAAAAATTTAAAATAATTTTAATATATTTTAAAATGGGGACTTCGAAAAATTGAACAGTACACTAATTTTGAAATAACCATTCGATTAAATAAAAATTATAAATATTTTAACATACTTATTTGTAAATTAAAAAAAACATTCTTTAAATAAATAAAAAGCTTATGCTATTTTAATTATTTTTAAGAAAATTTTCCAATTCATTCTATTATATTAATTATTTACGGATTTACTATATATTATACAAAATAATATAATTCGTATGAAAGAAAATTTAAAAAAGTGTAAAATACAAATTGTTGATAATTAATTGGAAAAAAAAGATGGGAAAAAATTAAAATTATCATGGAATATAAAAAATTTAGAAAAATAAATAAAATATTATTAAAAAACAATATAAATTTATTTTCTGCTCTTTGGCTGGAAAAATAAGAAGAAGATTAAAAACTAAAAATAAATATTTAAAATAATTTTTTACGTTTTAAATAATATTTTAACAGGTTTTGGCAAAAGAAATTACCCTAATTTATAGAAACATATAAAATAATATTTATAATAAAAAAATTTTAAAAATTACATAATAATAAATATCGAATTAATAAAAAATTATTTTAATATAATTATCATTTATTTCTATTCTTAAAAATGAAAATTATAAAAAATTATAAATTATTATAGACAAACTATAATTACTTTACATTATAATAGTATAATTGCACAAACATATTTTAAGAAATTAAATATAAATTATTTTGATTATTTTTATCTAATTAACGATAATATTTAGAGTAACGGTGAGCTATTTGAAGAATTATATGTCATATACATATTTATTTAATTTGATGATATAAATTATTTCGTCTTAAAATACATTTGTATTCTGGAAAATATAATATTGAAAATAATATAATTATTTTCCCAGATAAATTCTAATCCACAAAGGTAGTGGCACATATCACTAGCATGGTAGAATACAAATTCTAAAGTAAAATTTAAAAAATAAAATGAACGAATATCGAAAAAATTTTGCGATAATAAAAATTATTGATTATTAATAAATAATTAATTGGAATTTAAAATAATTTAAAATATATTTTAAAATTATCTGGAAAAAATAATCGATTCATCTGACTTAAATTTGGAATAGCCCAAATAATATTATAATTTTAATGAAATATAAATGAATTTAAAAATAATTAAAAATATTAATTGCTCAAAAATTTTAATAAATTTTCTTTGATTTATGAGAATAATATTTAGCTATAGGATAGATCATAGATGAATATATTTTAGGACAAAAACTTCGATTCTTTTGGCATATTTCTAATTTTGCATTGATTACTTTGCCAGTAATAAGAGAATAAATAATAATATTTTTTTAATAATGAAAAAATGCAAATTTTATTTATAAAATATATAGAAAAATTAAAATAAAGAATTAAAATTTTAATATTTTTAATTGAAATAATTGTATAATTTTATTCAAATTAATTAGAATGTCCAAAATAAAACAATAATAATTGAAAAATTTGGCATATAACTCTTAATAATCGAGATCGAGCCATTTGTTTCACTTTTCAAAAGTGATTTTATTATAAATTGAATATATTTTATATTTTTCATTATTAAATAAAGCGACAACTAAAATTTAAAAAAAAATGAGTGATAAAAAACAAATAATTAGATTTAGGAGGAATTATGATGAGAAGTCGCTTAAAAAATATTTTAGTAGCTTGCGACATTTCTAAAGCATTTTTACGCATAGAACTGGATGAGAAAGATATGGACTCCACCCGATTTATATGGTTGCAAAACCCAAGAGACCCAGAGTCAGATACAGTAATTTTTAGGTTTAATAGAATAACTTTTGGTATTATTTGTTCTCTGACCCACTTAATCTTATTATAGTTATGAAAAGGCTATTAAATGAAGAAAGTATAGAATTTGCTAAACAATTAGATCAAGATGCCTATATGGATAACATTAGTTTTGGGTTAGATAGTGATAAGCATGTTTTAGCAGCATGCGAAAAAGTTAAGGAAATTTTCAGGAAGGCAGACATGCTTATTAGAGAATTCGTCTCAAACTCCAAAGAGATTGGGAAGTTACCCAGAGAAGATTTAATTTTGAAAAACATGGTAAAATTCATAGGTGTGAATTGGAATAATATTGATGACAAATTTGTCATTAAATTTCCAGAATTTAAGGAACAGGGTAAATTGACTAAAAGAAAAATAGTTTCGCATGCAGACAAAACAATCGACTCTGATGGATTAGGCGCCCCAATTATGTTAGCTCCAAAAATTTTTAGTCAAGACTTAGATGAAGATAAAAAATTAAAATGGGATAAACTTTTAAATGCCGAACAATGCCAAGAATGGGCCAAGCTTGTCAAAGGATGGGCAAGCAAAGAAATTGTGATTGATAGAAAGTTATACACTGAGGTGCCAAGGGATATTAAAAAATATGAATTACATGTCTTTAGTGACGCCTCTAAAAGAGCGTTTGGATGCTCGATATATTTAAAGACGATAGGAAAATTTATTATGAAAGCTAATTTTTGGGAAAAGTTTGATAGTTCCTACCACCTTAACCTTACCTCCCAAACGGCGTACCATTACTAATTTAGAATTGCATGGTGCATTTTTGTGCACGAAATACATAGATTATATAAAAGCCCAATTAGAAAAATGTATAAAGATTGAAGATTCGGTAATTTGGACCGACTCGATGGATGTCGTTGAATACTTATGCCATGATAAAAAATTAGAGGTTTTCATTAGGAACAGAATTAAGAAGTTAGGAAAGTATAAAGTAAATCACATAGAGGGTAAAATGAATTCATCGGATATTGTCAGTCGTGGTGCCACAGCATAAGAGTTAAATAATAATAAATTGTGGTAGGAAGGACCGGCCTTTTTAAAGCTTGAAGAAAATAAATGGCCAGAATCTCTGAAGAAATATGAACCTGGAATTAAGATATTAAATAATTCCGAAAGTGGAAAAGAGATAATTGCATGTTTAGCTAATAGAGAGGAGAAGGATAATGTTATAATTAAGCTAACCCAAAAGTGCTCTAGTTGGCTGAAAGTAGATTAATTGTGGCCTATATGCTTAGATGGAAAAATCACTTAAGGGGAGAAATATCAACTTTTGAACTTAGTAAGGCAACTAATGTGATTATTAAAGCTACCCAAGAAGCTTTTCCAGCTAGTGAAAAGGAATTTGGGCAACTTAGTTTATACCAAGATCATTTAAGAATTTAGCGCGCACAGGGGAGAATTAGGGAAAGTAGGATGAATTTAAACGCTGTGATGCCAATAATTATGCCGTGAGAGGCTCCAATGCTCAAATTATTGATTAAGGAGGCGCATAGAGCATTAATTCACGGAGGATTGAAAGAAGTTTTGTTGCATTTAAGAAGTAATTATTGGATAACGAAAGGGAGAAAAAAGATTAGAAGGTTCTTTTCTTTGATAGAGAAACTAAATTTGGAATTTGTGCAAGATTCAAAGTAAGAGGTATGAGGCGGATATACGACTAATAATTTATACTAGTAAGAGAGTAATCCATTGACAAATTTTATGATTTTTTGATGGGATTTCCATAAAGCTAAAAAGAACATTTAATTTATAGGGGAAAACATTAAGAAATATTGCACCAAAAGCGACTTAAATTTCCTTATTTATGACTAGGGTTGGAGAGAGTCGGTTTTAAACCGGTGTCTTCGGTTTTCGGTTGGCCCGGTTTGCCGACCTCGGTTTTCGGTTCGGTTTGAAAAAAATCCTCGGTTTTCGGTTCGGTTTTCCGGTTTTTCGTTTTTTTGAAAAATGGTCATAAAATTTTTAAAAATTTAATTTTTCATATAATAAAGAAAAAAATCGAACAAAATAATTTAAATATCGATCTTCAATATTTTATTCTTCATCTTCCTCGATTTCTATATCTTCTTCTTTGTCTTCTTCTTCAATTGCTGGCCCAAGTTGCAACTTTTTTAAGTGCGCTTTTATTAATATGAGCATTTCGGCCATTTTGCCGCCAAGTCTATGAAAAATTCAATTGTAAAAATAAATAAAATATAATTGCCTGTTGCGCAATGAATTTGAATAGAGGAGACCGGCCATAGAGAAGGTGCGCTCACTGCAAACTGAAGTTGCTGGCACTGAGAGAAGGCATTTTGCAGCGATTGCCAATTGTGGGAAATTTTCTTGATTTTTTCGCCACCAAGAAAAAACATCATCAGTTCGAAGTGGGCGATTAATGGTCAAATTATTGCGAAAAAGACCTAATTCAGCCTAAATTTAATGAAAATATTATTCAAATAAGCTTATAAAACGAACCTTGATTGCATTTTTCAATTCATTTTGTGCATTTATTGAATGTGTCGATTTCTCGGAAGGATTTCTTTCTTTTGGTGGTGCCCAAATATCTGGAAATTTAATAAATAAAAAATGCAATTTTACAGAATTACCGAAATTGTCGATATCCATCGAATCTTCATCCAGCTCTTGTGGAGCATTTTCATTTTCTATTTCCTCGGTGATTTCAATTTCTTGTCCAATTTGCTTTTCTTAATTTTTTAATATTAATTTTAATTTAATAAATAAAAAAATAAACCTTTCAAAATGAAATCAATCAACATATTTTCAAATTCCATCCATTCAACATTGTTCAAATATTCTTCATCATAAACAAAGCGTGGATCGACCATCATAGCCAAACGAAGAACATTATTTATTTCCAGTGGGACCAGCCGATGTTTTAAATTTGTAACCAAAATTTCAGCAAATTTTCTGACTTCTTTTGATTTGACTTTTTTTTCCAAAAACTGGACTCCTGCTAAAATTCTTTTCACTGTCGGCAAATAACTCGATGCCGTTGCTTGTTCTTCCGAAAGCTAAATTATCCAAAATTAATTTAAAATTATTTATAAAATTAACCCGGCAAGTTTCAATTTGTATTATTTTTAGAACACTGCATAATTCCTTAATCAGCGCAAAATATTCTCTTTTCAATGGCGGTAAATTTTTAGCCAAATTTCGTAATCCATTCCAAGTGTTTTGCGGCATTTCAGTTGGTTTTCGGCCAAATTCAATTTCGCGTAATTCATCTTCAGTTTTTAATAAAGCAGCTTTCATTTCATGAAAGGATTCCAACATCAAAAATAAAGAATTCCAACGTGTTGCCACGTCCTATAAATAATTTTTCCATTATTATTATTATTTATTAAAATTGTTACAATTGGGATGCGATTTATTGGTAAATTTTCTTTTTCTTGATGACGGTTCAAAATTTTTGATAAATTTGAACGGTGTGTGCTGGCAGTCCATTTGCGCACAATTGCAACAATTTCACTGATTTCATAATTTTCAATCGATTTGAATGTTTCGGTCGCTGCCAAATGATACATGTGTGCCGCACATTGGAAACTATATTTATATTAAAAATTTATTGCAAAAAATAAAATAAAACCTCTCAATTTGCAAAAGATGACATGATTTTTGCATGTTGCTGGCATTATCGCGCACACAGGCCATAATGGAATTTATGTTCAAATCATGTTTTTGTAAACGTTCTTCAATCAATTTTGCTATTTCCTCGCCTGTATGCTCATTTTCAATTACTATTGTTGCCAAAATATTATCGCATCTTTCAAACTCCTCATTTATGACATGTGTAGTAATGCTATTTTTTTAAATTTACAAAATAAAAATATAATTAATTAAACCTCAATAATGAAGGAAAACGAGAAGGCTTTTGCCAGCCATCGGAAGTTATGGAAAAACGCTTTCGAGAAAGTTGGTCAACAATTTTTTGTTTTATTTCCTCCGACATTTTGGGAATAACATTTTCAGTAAAATGCTTCCTTCCGTAAACCTATTTAATATTATTATTTATTTTGTTATATTGTTTATTAAACCTTAAGTTCTGGATAGGCTTTTTTTGATCGTTTTTGCAAGTCTGGATCATCAAAAAAACAAGTGCTAGCATTTTGTCGAACCATAATTCGCACAAGCTCTTCGTCATTTTTGCGTTGGGCTTCAATTTCTTTCTCACTTTTGACAAAATGTGAACGAATATCCTGTGATTTTAAGGAAATTCAAAATTATTTTTTAAAGTAATTTCGAACCTGAATTCCATCATCTTCAGTTTTGATGTAATTTTCCAATTCTGCTTCATGGCCTCGAGTTTTTAAATGATTGATCATATTCGAAGTTCCTGAATCATCGGGAACTGCTAAACACTTTCCACATTTCAAACATTTTCGTTGTTCTTTGCCATCAATTTTAACAATTTGAAAAAATTTATAAATTTTAGCAACCATTTTCAATAATATTTAATCTAAATTTTTACATTCGCTATCATTTAGAATGAAATTATAAAATATGAAATAAGATTGGAATACAAATATCATCTTTGTTTTATCATGAAAATAATACACAAATAAAATAATGATGGATTTTAAGGAGAATGAATGAGAAAAACGAAATGCCAATTGCCTAAATTTAATTTATTTTCAAATTTCCTAACAAAATTCTCTTAGGCGTAAAAAAGGGAAAAACCGAAAAACCGGTCGGTTTGGACCCTCGGTTTTCGGTTTTCCCGGTTTTCGGACCTCGGTTTTCGGTTCGGTTTTTTTGCCAAAAATCGTCTCGGTTCGGTTCGGTTTCGGTTCGGTTGACCGACCGCCTCCAACCCTATTTATGACCCATGAAATTTCAATCGTTTCATTGTACATTTTCAGCATTATTAATTTAATAATTATAAAAGCCTTTTCTTTTGGCCGCAGTTCAATAAATAAAAAATAGCCAATTACTTAAAGCGATTTCTTTTTTGAGGCCTAATTAAAAGATTAAAAATCCTATAAAAATGGCTTAAATAAATTTTTGAAAATGTAAATATTAATATTTTTAAAAAGCGGCATTTCCTCCAAATTTTAATTTATTAAACAAAAAAACATGTATGTAAATTATTTTAGAACAAAAATATTTAAAATGGACAAATTGTGAGGAAATTTAGACCTTTTTAAATGGTATTTTCTAAATTGATTGCTTCTTTGCTAAACTAAACTTCTGCCGAAAGAACGGTCCATTTTCTTGATCTTCGGTACAGAGAAATATCTCTGCTCCCGTTTAGGTATTCCCAAAATAAGTAAAGCTAAAATAAAATCTAAATAAAATAAAGTGTTTATTATAATGAGAATCCGTTGATTGTTTAAAGTGATGGCCATTTTATTTATTTATGTCCAAAAAAAATAAATTAATATTAAATATTATTGCTAGCTGCCAAATTTACATTCAACCAAAATATGGATCCACAACAACAAGGAAATTGTGAATGCTTAAATGGTGGAAAATGTGCTCTGCTGCAAGAACAGGTAGGAAAACGGGGCATTTTAGGCAGCTTATAATTAGTGTTACTCAAAGTTGGTTTCGATTTGAGAAAATCGATGCATTTTAAAACCGAAATTTGGAAATTTTGCCCAAAAGAACCGAAAATAGGAGAAAACGAAACTGAAAACCGAATTTTTTCAAAAACCGGATTTTCAAACCGAGACCGTCTAAAAATCGACTTTGATTAACCCTACTTATAATAATATTCCTCAAAAAGGTGGATGATCCCTGGGTCGCTGCTGAAGGTAGAAGTTTCCAATGTGAATGCGCGGCCTACATTTATGGCCGATTTTTTCAAATTCGTGCTTTTTGGCACAAATCTTTGCCAGAAGTGGAAGTGCGCAGACGGGTAATTTTCAAATTTGCCAATTTGCCTATCGAAATAGTCAAATGGATGGGACGACATTTAGCAGCGCCCCATTTAATTGCAATTGTGCCGCCGGATGGACTGCCCCATTTTGTGAAAACAATTTTGTCCAAATGGCACAAATCAATGCCAAATGGCTGGCATAGGAACCACACAGCTTTCTTCGATCGGATACAACCCAACTTAACATTTTCTTTTTTTTTAAAATACTCATCAAGAATGGAACGAATTTTCATATTTTTGTTACTAAATTAAAAAAAATATTGGGTCTGTCTAAATGATATAAGATTAACTTTTATTCTCATAAAATCATTTAAAATGCCATTTACATAGAATTTAGATAAGTGTAATTTTAAGTTATTTTTGACATATTAAATTTTAAAATTTAGGTTTAAATGTTTTCTTATATAAAAGACTCTGCTCTATCTTTCTATATAAAATTTTTAATTTTTTGTTCATGTTTAATATCTCTAAAATATTTTTGCAAATCAATTTTAGGAAAATATTTATCTTTTTATTCTTCTTTAAAGAAGAATTTATACAAGTTGATGTTGACCTTGGTGAAGATCCGACTTTTATCTCAAAAATATAAAGAAAAAATGTGGTGGTCCGTTTTATCTCAAAATTATATTAAGAATAATAAGAATAATTTAAAAACAAATATTTAGTAAATTCAGGTTAATAAAAAAATTGGAATCAAATTAAAAGGTTTTCATAATTTAGAATTTAAAAATTAAATCAAATTTTTTTTCATAAATCCGGGCGCAACATCAAACAGAGCAATGCCATTCGAACATAAATTCCATATTCCATTTGGTCCATGTAAACCGCACGTTCGTCCGTGTCCAATTCCCGACTGATTTCATCCACACGAGGCAATGGATGCATAATGATAGGACTGGGACGACGACGATCTTTGTTACCTAGAAATTATTGGGGTTTTATTTTTGGATAGTTTTTGGTCTATTTAATTCTAATTTTAAAGCCGGTTGATAATTTTAAATAATTTAAAAAAATTTTGGTTTCTAGAAAACCTAATAATTTTTTTTTTTTGTTAAATTTTGAATTTTTATTTTATTTTTTGCAAAAATATCAAAATAACAAAAAGTTTATGATGAAATAAATTTTAAAATTTTACGAAAAAAAAAATAACAAAAAAATTTCAATAATAAAAATCTCAAACATTGATTAAAATATTTAATAAAATGAATATTTAAGGAATTTTAATTTTTAGAAATAAAATAAATTAGAAATTAAACCAATGATTATTTTATAATTTTGGATAACAAAATTTTAAAATTTCTGAAAAATTAATAAATAAAATAAAAATTTCTATAAATTTGATGCATAAAATGTTTTCATTTTTTAAAAATTTCTAAATTAAAAAACTAACCAGCAGTGGCACAAAATTCATGCTCTTCATCAAGCTGGTTCGCGATTGCATTCCGCAAAATTTTTGGTGTCAAAATGAATTTGCCTTTCACTTTTTCAAAGGCTTCTTTGCTGCCAAAACGTTCCTCTTGAATTCTTGTCATATAAATGACGTCCACATTGTAGATGCCTTCCTCCAAAGAAGTGAATTCCTTCTGCAAATATTTTAGAAAAGATTTATTCGGTTTAAAACGCAATTTTGAAATTCTATTCTGATGAGTTCATATTTTTCTTTATTTAACAAGCTAAAAAAACTCATTTTTATAATTATATTATAAATGTTGTGTTAAATATTGGAAATTGGTTCAATTCCAGAATTTAACTTAAGTATGGCTGGTAAATTTTGATATCTAGACTTCTAGACTTCATTTAAATTAGAAAAGGTTCATTCGATTCGGTATAGTAGGTTTAGTCAAGGACCATCTCAAACCGGCATGAGATTTTTTATATGTAAAGTTTAACGGTTGTCTAAACCCGAACCAGTTTTGGCTTATTAACTTTTTTATTAGATATTATTTCGAGTCAAAAATTAAATTTTCAAAAACTAAATCGATCATGCCGACGAATGAGTCTATTTTGTATTTTCTCTTTTTAGGATGACTCCAAAAGCAGAGATTCTAATATTTAAAAATTAGCATCAGATAAATTTATGAATTTAACAATTTCCAACAATATTTTCATTTTATAGAAATTTGAAAATAAAATATAGGCCTATATTTTTTGAAATAAAAATTGCAAAAAATAATTCAATTTTTTTACCTGAACAATATTGGATTTGTTGGCAACATATTCCTTCACTTCTTCCGGCATTCCCAAATTCTCTGTTGGCGACACATAATGCAGGGTGATATCACCGTAGAGGCACAAGATTTTAGCCAATGAATGGACTTAAAAAAATTTTAATTTTATCATAATATATTTATTTTTTAAATTTTTATTAAAAATTATTTAAATTTGTACCTGTTCGTCCGTAGCGCAAATCACCGACCATGGCAATTTTTTTGCCATTGATTGTGGACAATTTTTGACGAATCGTGTATAAATCAAGGAGAGCCTAAAAAAATAATCAATATATATTACGATTTTTTTCTGCCGATTTTAAAATTTTTATAAATTTAAACAGAATATATAATTAATAAAATTGTCAACTTGGATGAACTAATATCCTTGTAATTTTCTAACTCATTAATAAAACATTTAAATCATTGAATTTTTTTCTTTTTATATTAAATTGATTTCAAAATGATTGATTTAAAAAACATAATTTGCCAGATGACAAAAAATGAAAAATTCTTGATTTTGGCGGATTTTCCCCCTTTTTGGTTATAAAAATTTCTAATTATCCATTAATTTCTTTTTTAATTAATTTATTCCAAATCATCCGCAACATATTGCTAATTGTAATTTACAATGCCTAATAAGGTCCTTCCTTGCTTGCCCTGCTGTATCTTATCCTAACTTTTTGCCTAATCGCCCGTCAACCTATCAATCAAATATTGCCCTAATCTGCTTATTTAAACCCACTCTTTTTCCTCTCCTTATGCTTTTTACCCTTCGTATTTTTATTATAATTTTGGCACAATTAATAAAGAATAATTTAAATAAAGTTTATTCGCCTTTAATTCTTATACCATTCATTTGCTACCGGGGGCTTAGGCCTCCGGCGAAGGCCTGGGGTGAAAGCGTAGGTCCAGCTCTCGACCCAAGCAACTTTAGCCCTAGATTAGGAGTTAGGACAAATAGTAATATTTTGCAAATTAGAAGTTAAAATTTTTTGAAAAATTTATTATTACCTGTGTTGGATGTTCGCCTGCACCATCCCCAGCATTCACAATCAAACATTGTTGCTGTCTGGCATGCAATCCTTTGCTCTGTTGCACTGCTTGAATGGCCCGGTCACACGCGCCAATATCGCCATGGCGAAGAACAATAAAACGATTGCCCAATTGGCACAAAGTTGTGATTGTGTCTAAATAGTAAATAGAATGTAGTTTTTAAAATAAATAAATTAATTGTCATATAAATTTTATTTTTAAATAAAAATTAAAATATATTGTTAATTCTTAACTAAATTTTATAGTGTAAAAAATGTAATTTTTATTTATATTTTTTTAATGTGATTTTATATTTATATTTTGTTAATAAAAAAAATGTATTTTACCCTCAAGCGTTTCGCCCTTCTTTGTCGATGAGAATTCGGGCGGCGGCAATTGACAAACTTTGCCTTCTATAAAAAAAATAACAATTTATGATAAAAAGACGTCATTATTAGAAAATGTTTTTTTATAATTTTTAAAGTGTAAATTTTAAATATTATTAGTCCTATTTCTAATAAATGCTATACGATCATTTAAAAATTATTTGAATTTAAATAAAAGGAAAAATTGAAAATTGATATAGTTTTTTCAATTTTTTTAAAACATTTTATTTTAAATAAGAAAATTAAAAAATTATATAATAAAACTTGCCTAATTTGCAAATTGCATTGTTAAATGAGCACATTGTACGAGTGGAATTCTCAAAAAAGGCGAGGGCACCAATTGTTTTCCGTAAAAGGCCATAATATGTTTGCTGCTCATCCTATCAATAATTATTAATTAATATTAATAATTAAAAATATGATAAGAATTTTTGCCTTTTAAAATATAATAAATTTGTACACATTATTCAAGTAATATTTTAAGTATAAATTATTTATCTTTTCTCTAGATTTTTACACCAAAAAATCATTAAAAGTTAACCTTAAAATTAATCAATTTTAAGATATTAACTTTATTCGTTATTTTTTACAATAAAATATGAATAATAAAATAGAAACCTAAAAAAATTCATATCTGAAAATAGATAACTGATAAGTACAGATTTTTTAAAATCTAATAAAAATATTTGTAAAATTTTGAAATCAAAATAATTTGAAAAAATTTAAGTTAGGCATTTTTCTATTGAATTCTAATTTTAACCTAAAATTAATTTTTTAAAATTTACATCATTTTTTATAAAAATTTGATTGAAATAACAAAAATAAATTTGTGTTTTATATTTTTCTTCATGTATATTTATCAAGTATCTAATCTAAAAATTAAATGCTTTTTACTCCTTATCAAACATTTCATTTTGTTATCTATGTAGTTAATTATTATCCGACCGACCTTTTCAAATTGATTTGCCAATGTGAATAATTGACGAAGCATTGCCCGATCGAATTGATCCACCCGGATTATGTGCTGTCCATACCAAAGATTTTTATTGCCCACTCCTCCAATTGGCCCATTAATTGTTGTACCATTTATATTGTTGCTGCTCGATTGCAATGCGGAGAAATTGGACGATGAAAAATCAAAATCTGTTTGAAAAAAAAATAAAAATTAACTAAAGAATAATATTATATTAATATCAAATTAATATTAAATTTATATTAAATTTATATAAAATTAATATTAAATTTATATCAAATTAATATTAAATTTATATAAAACTAATATTACATTTATATTATATTTATATCAAATAATAACAAAAAAAATTTCCACCTTGTGATTCCCTGCTCAATTGATGAGAGTTAGGGCCGCCATCGCCATGACTTCCTCCGCTGCCACCACCTGCTCCATCACCACCGTCTCCGCCGTCTCCTCTGCCTCCGAGGCCATTATTGCCAACATTTCCCTCATCATCCATTTGGCGAATATTTCTTCCATATCCGGGTTCCACCAAGAATTGGCCATCCATGAACACCGTTGTGCCACGGATAACCACAGTTTTAACTCGTCCACGGACTTGTCGGCCTTCAAATGGAGTCCATCCAGCTTTGCTCCAGCCACCATCCTTTGGAATTGTCCATGTCTCGTTTATGTTGACCTGTATTAAATATAATATATTGTGTTAAAAATATCTTAAATGCCTAAAAAATTTTATGGTCTGAAAAAATAATTCTTCCTATATCAGTCCTATTCAAATTATTCTAATTCTAACTAAAATCCTTTTAACGAGGTGTTCACAACTTTCTGGTACTTTTATTTTATAATTTAAAATTAAGAGGAAGATTTTAAATTTGTAAGCCTATAATTTTGATAATATTATTTAATTGAATTTTGAATTTATTTTAAAATAAAATTTTATTATTGCAAGAAAATTTAAGATGTATTACTATATAAAAGAAACAAACTTTTGAATATGTATAATAAGTAATTTATTTAAAAATTCTCTCGTTTTTGTTCAAAATTCAGAAATTTACTATTAAATTCATTCCTACTGGCAACTTAATTTTCATTATTCATTACCAAAATTTGAGTATTTTTAAATATTTTTCCAATAAAAAATTAATTTTTCTACCTCTATATATGTATTTGGCTGCTCAGGAAGACCGAATATTTTTCGCGGATTTGTGTAGAGTCGATCGCGCAATTGCTTTTCCTTCAATTTCCCCTCATAAACCGCCTGAAGCAGCAATGGCAACATCATCTCAATTCCTGGGAAACCGGGAGGTGCGTTTTCTGCCAGTTTTTCTTCCAGTGTGTGTGGAGCTAAAAAATCATTTAAAAATAGGAAATTTATTTAATAAATTGTGATTAAAGAATTTTTGAAAATTAGAGAAAAATAGCATCAATAATTTATTATTAAATCAATAATTTACAAAAATGATTAAAATTTTATTTTAGCTTTATCCTTTTTTAAAGATTCTACTGTATTGGACAATGCCGATGGCAATATTTGATATTTTTTGACATGGAAAAATGTCAATTTTTTACAAAAAGAAAAATTTAAATTAGAAGACAACCCGTTTAGAAAAAATTATGGAAAATTAAATTAATTAAATTTATTATGAAAAATGTACTTTTTTAAGATCCTAAAAATGAAATATTTCCCAAAAATTTGTTAAAATCTCTATTCTGAATTTTTAGATATCAACTCTTTATTTAATAATAAATTCATTCATTTCATTTAACTCACCATGATCAGTGGCAAAACAATCAATGAACTCCATATTCTCCCAAAGTGCATCACAATCCGCTTTGCTAATGGCCAACCGTGGTCGAACTTCGCGCATGCCTTGGGCCAACATTTCTTGGGTCAAAAACAAATGATGAGGGCAGACTTCGCAGGTCACTTGTTGGCCAGATTGTTTTGCCATTTTAATAAGCTCAATTTCTTCAGCACTGGACACATGACAAATGTGAACTGCAAAATAATTTATAATTTTTAAAATTAAATTTTCATTAAAAAATTAAAAATAAATCCGGTTTTTTTAAAATTAATTTAATAAAAAAATAATAAAGAAATATTTTAATTTGAATATTTATCTTTTTTAAAATAATTTTTTAATATAAAAATTCAAAAATTTATCTTAAAAAAAAATTTCGAGAAATTAAAAATTATAAAAAAATCAAAAATTTAAACTCCTTTTTATTTTTATTAATATATTATTTAATTAATAAATAAATTTATTAAAAATTTTTCCGTCATAATATAATTCGAAATATTCTAGATTAACCAAAAATAAATTATAGAAATTTAAAAATATTTTTTTAATTTTTTTAACTAAAAAACAAAGCGATCTTTGAAGAATTCTAAAAAAAGCATATTAAAAACACCAACCAGCTCTTTGACAATTTTTTGCGCAAAACAAAACCGCGGCCAATGTTTGCCCCTCTGCATGGCATACGATGGGACGATTTGCAGGGAATTGACGCATATGCTCTATCCATTGGCCCATTTTGGTCATTTTTAAAGTTGAGAAAGTGTCATTCAGATACATTTTTAGGCCAGCACATTTTTGTCCAAATTGCGAACCAAGTGCCGCATTTTCCTCGGTTGCACCCATGTAAAGGCCAAAGTCACAAAAAGCATTCTTTGTTGCCAAATTGTTAATTTGATTATATGAATTCATGTCGATTAATGCTGGATTCGTATTTGGCATTGCAAGAACCTTAATAATCAATTCGATAATAGAAACATTTCTGATCAAATTAGAAATGAATTAAATTGCAAAAAAATGACTGATGAATTTGCATAAAATTTCATGAAAAAAATATATCTTTTTAGGCTAATATTAAATATTTATAGACCAAATTATGACTTCTTTAAGATTACTATCCGATCCTAATCTAAATCTAACCACAATCCCTAAATTCTAACATTTTGTTAATTATTCAAAAAAAAAAAAGATTAATTTTTTATATGAAAAATTTCCTTCAAATTCGGTCATCTTTTTCTAAAATTTAAATATTTCCTCTATTTAAATTGCTTATATGGATTTTTAAAATGAAAATAATTGGATGTAGAGTTAAAATTAAGAATTTGAGTGAATTAAATTATTATTAATATATCATTATGTTTATTCTTTTTCAGACTTTTTTTCAAAATATTAACCAAAAATAGGCTAAAAACATAAATAAAATTTGATTTTTGGCTTAATTTGGCCATTTTTGCTCATAATTTTTTTTGCCAATTTCCATTCAAATACATAAATTATTTCATCTGATCATTCATTCTAATTCAAAGGCTTTAAAAGAGTTACCAAATTTAAAGCAAATTTAATGTAAATAATCATTTAAAAAAATTACTACTAAAAATTCAGACTAAGTTAATTTTTTTTTGATTTCCCCCACACCAACCAATGTAATGCCTCCGGCCACAGCCGCCTTCGTCCCAGTTTGCCATGTTTCCTTGTGTTCGCCACCCGGTTCGCGCATATGCACATGGATATCAATTAAACCCGGCAGCCGAATTAGCGATTCATTGGAGAGGCAATCGAATTGTGGATTGATTGGAGGCAACTGGCAATTTGTCGGCGTAATCCTCAATTCCTTCAATGCTTGGATAAATAATTTGGCGCATTTGATGTCGGTCATCAACGGGATGCCATTATCAATTGCCATCCTCCGAGTTTTATATCCATGCGTTCTATATGCTGATATTTGATATGACCCGCTTTTACGTATTGGAAGATTAATCTGAAAAATTTATTAAATCAATTAAAAATTCTATACATCCAATTTTTAAAAATTTAATTCAATTTTTAATCGTTTTCAACGGATTTTCTGGGTAAATTAATTTTGAATTTTTTTTCATAATTAAATTGGTTGGTTTCTAAACCGGTTTGTGATAGTAAACGAAGTGCTAAATCGGAAAACTATAAATTTATACTTATATGTGGAAAAAAGTCGAAAATAAAAATGTTTTGGCTATTTATAACCTTCTAATTAAAATAAATAACTAAAGTTTAGTTTAAATTAAGGGTTTAGTTTAGACTAAATTATTTCAAATTTAATAAAGTTCAAAGAGATTAAATTTTGATTAGTCCAAAATTATGTTATAGAACAAAAATTCACAAGCAACTTGACTTAATTTCTAAATGCTAGATCGAAAAAATTCTAGAGTAAATTTGTTTAAAAGCTATTTCAGGATTTTGGAATTGTTTTAATTCCAAATAAAACTAATGTCTCTAATTAAAAGATAACCAAAAGTCTTACTTTGGGGAAAAATTCATAGAAAATTTTCAAAAAATAAATTGGACCAAAAAATTCAAATTTACCATAAAATCGATATTCTTTTTGGAGACAAATTCGGTGATTGTTGCATTCACGGTGGACATTTTTCCTTGTTGAAACATTTCGGAGCCATCCCCATTCCACACTGTTGCATCATCGAATGGCCAATCCAATTGGGTTATTTCAATTCCATTGTGCGCATAGTAATCTGTGGTGCCTTTGCTTCCATACAGCGAATATCCCAATTCACTCAATGTTTTGATATGGGGAAGCATTTCTTCTTTTGGCTTAAAAATATAAAAATTAAATTTACTTATTTATTATGAATTTAATATATAATTTGCAAAAAATGCTGATAATATAGAAAAGACAAATAAAAAAATTCCTATTATGATTCAGCGATGTTTGAAATAAAAATTAAACATTAAACCGAATTGATAGATATCTTCAAGTGATCCTTGATTGATTATAGATTTACTTAGGTGTAATTAATGCGTAAAATAATATTATAGATAAAACCTGCAGATTTTTTAAACTGTTTAATTTAGGTTTAGACCATAACAAATTATTATAACATTTGATGTTTCTTTTCTAAAGAATCTAGGAAAATGTAAATTTGATATTTATATCTAAAAGCCAAATTTCAGAATCACTATAAACTATTTTTTCGGCTCATTTATTGGCACATTTTTCAGCATTTTCAGTATGTTTTTCAATTTCATGTTGAAAAATCAATATAATTTGGCATTTGGGGCAATAAAACATGGCCATAGGAATGATTAAGTTATATAGCTTCAAAATATAGCTAACAAATTTGAGCTAAACTTGAATTTTCCCAAATTAAATAGACCTAAAACCTGCAGATTTTTTAAACCCGTTTAATGCTGTTTAATTTAGGTTCAATCAAAAATTTCCTCTTACATAAACGCCGCCAATGGAAAGGAATATTGCTCGTTTGGGCAGCTGAAATCCGGTGGAAAGAAGTCCTTTCAAATATGCCTCCTGGCGATTTCGTCCAAAACATCCCACTTCCCCGGTGCTCAACATTTCGACGCCCATCAGCACTTCGGCACCGGCCAAACGGGAGAATGAGAATTGTGGAACCTTTTTGAATTTATTTTTATTGATAAATGAAAAAATAATTTTTTAAATTATTTTAAAAACATTAAAATTATAATAAATTTTCACTAAATTTATAGAATTTTATAGAGCATAAAATTAGCTATAAAATAATATCAAAATGTATTGGGTTTGGGTCTCGTTTTTTTACTAGAATTTTAACAAAAAAGTACTAAAAATTTGTGTTTTAAGCATATTAACACATAATTCAGTAAATATCCCATATTGGTCAATTCATTTTGAGATATAATTTTGTTGTTAATTTTATCTCTAATAAAAAGCTATATAATTTTATCTTATAGAAATACTACTGCCTACGGAATAATACTGCCTATGGATTAATAAATTCATTTTTTATTTTCAAATAACTAATATTACCTTTAAGAAGAACCATTTGTTTATTTCAATTTTTTCTATTTAATTTTTTTAAATAGAAAAACATACCTTTACGCCAATTTTTGTTGGTTTCGTTGGTGGCACATGTGTTTGCAAAAATTGTTCAGGGCTGCCCTTGAAGAGCATTGCTTTTGTTGCTAATTCAACGAAATCGTAGTCCAAAGTTTTACTGACAAATGGAAAACTGCGAGAAACTCTGAAAAATTTTATTTAAATATTTCCATTTAAAATAAAAAAGAGACCTCAAATTGCATTCAATCACGAATAAATTGTCATTTTTGGCAATCAGCTGCAGGTTGAAGGGCCCAGTGACGGCGAAAGCATGGGCAATTTTGTGTGCAATTTCACTAATTTTGGCAATTGTTGCCGTAGTCAAATCCTGTGGTGGGGTCACCAAAGTGGCATCACCGGAATGAACACCTATGAAAATGAAGTGAATATACAAAAAATTCTCAATTTTTAACAAATTTATTTTAATTACTTTTTTCTGAATCAAAATTAATTTATTATAAATTTATTAATATTTTAATAAATAAAATTAAATAGCATTTTTTATTAAAAAATCGCAATTTTAAATTTGAAAATTTTATATTTAATTGGGTTTTCTAATCATCATTTAAAATTAAATCGTTGTAGATCATTCAAATTGATTAAAAAAACTTATTTTAAAAATATTTTGTGATTAATATTAAAATTGGTTAATTCTTCGGAATTATCCAAGTTTTTGGTTAAAAATCTTGGAAATTTCGGATTCTAATTACTCTATCTACATTGTAGAATTTATTAATTTTAAAAATTTATGGGCCCATAAAATGGCAAAAAATATTAAATCAAAACCGGTTTAAACACTAGTTCATCATTTCAAGCCAAGCTCAAATTGGTCTAAAATTTCATAAAATATAAGTCAGTGTTTACCAATAGTCTTAAGTCTAAATTCAATTCACACATTCATCAGTAATTAGAAGATTCCGGAATTAACGAATTTTTATAATTCATCCAAAAAATAAATTATAAAAAATTTAGGAGATTACCAGCATTCTCGACATGTTCGGAAATGGCCTTTTCCAGCACTTTGCCACCAATACAAACAACATCCACATCAATTTCTTTGGCATCCTCAATGAATTGGGAAACCACAACCGGCTTATCCTTTGCAATGAATTTGGCCTTTTTTAAATATTCCCTCAGGTCGCGCTCATTGTGTGCCACTTTCATTGCAGCACCCGAAAGTACATAACTGGGCCGAATCAGGCATGGATATCCAACATGTTTACAGAAGTCAATGGCCTCCTCTTCCGATGACGCATTCCTCCATTGGGGCTGGGAAATCTTTAAAAAAAAAACATTTAAAATTGGACAAAATGCACAACAAACGAACATTCAATTTATCCAATTGACGACTAAATTTGTAACGATCCTCGGCCTCATCAATGCTTATTGGTGATGTGCCAAACACTCTATTAAAAAAATAGAAATTTAAATCTTAAATATGAATTAATTTTTGGAAATATTTTTGTTTGAAAATATACCAAATAAATTTCAAGATAAAAATTTTCTTTTAATAATTTTGGTTTCTAGGGATAAAAATAAATTAATTTTATTCATATTTTGCCATCATGGTATTGTTCTTTTGGTAAATTCGCCATTTTTACTATGATTGCAATTTTAATCCTTTTTTTATTTAGGAAATATTCAAAAATTTCATTTTTTTTTGCATTATTCGTTCTTATGATCATATTTTTGTTGACTATTTTTAAATTCCATTAAAAGACAAACTTGATTGGAACAGTCAGCGAAGGTGAATCCAATGCAAGGGCAATGTTGTTGGCTGCTTGACCGCCAAAGGCAAGGATTGCGCCCAATGGCATTTCCAACTCATAAATGGTTGAGACAACCTCCAAAGAAATTTCTTCAAAATAGAGTCGATTGCAAATGTCATAGTCGGTGGAGACAGTTTCCGGATTGCAATTGATCATGATTGTTTTGTAGCCCAATTTGTCCAGTGTTTGGACACATCTGACGGCGCAGGCATCAAATTCAACGGATGAGCCAATGCGGTAGACACCGGAGCCAAGCACCATCACTGCCTTCTCCTGTGATTAAATGGATTAAAAAAATAATTTTAAGTTTAAAAATTTTCTGATTTAAAATTTCACAGATTTTTAAATAGCCAATTTTTCAATTTTTTTAAAAAACATTTTTCTATGAGAGCTCCAAGAAAATGCTATGGTAAGCTTTACTTTATAGTCGAAACAGCTTTCTTTCTCTAAATTAAACTTCAATTAGAAAGTTTAAGTATCATTGATTGAGTAGCTTAGTTCATATTTTGACCACAGCTCAACAATGCCTTTGCATTTTTTAAACCTAATATAATTAATTTATAAACTAAGCGGTTTTTCCTCTAATTTTGGTTTATTATGCTCAAAGGCAATCGTATAATTAGAATAAGTGAATTTATAGAGGACAATTTGGACTTTCCATTGATATGTAATTTTCCAGATCTTTAATTAAGCTAGACATGTAAAAATAATAGCATGGATTCTTAAATAGCTATGCTGAAATGACTTTCAAATATATATCTATTATATTAAATATTATTAAATAAATAAATATATATATTAAAAATAATCATTTCTATATTAATTAATGAAATAATATTATTAAAATAAATTCACGCACCTGTTGCCCATTGAATTGAACATCATGTTCTTGGCCATTGTAGGTCAAATAGAGGTAGTTGGTTGAGGCCGGCCATTCACCTGCCACAGTGTCAATTTGCTTCACAAATGGCACAATTCCATGAAGACGGCGCCATTCTCGGAAATTTCGCTCTGTGCTTCCAATCAGCCGTGCAATTTGTGCATCCGAAAAGCCAATTTGCTTTGCCTCTTTGATCATTTCGACACAATTATCCATCTCTCTTTGATTTCTATTGGCCAATGTCAAATCCAAAATATTTTGATGCGATTTCTCGATCCGGTTGTACATGCTAATAATGGAGCACATTCTGGCCAAAAACCATCGATCAATTCCGGTCACTCTGTATATAATAATAAAAGTAATAAGCCTAATTTAATTATTTTATAGTCTTTAAATTGAGTATTTTATTTTGCTTTAAAAAATTAGAATCAAAATGAGATAATTGATAAAATAATTAATATGGCAAAATAATTTTTAAGGCCATATATAATTAAACCATAAATGAGTGTAACAAATATGATAGATGCCCATGGAAAAGGATTAGGACAGTATTTTGGACATATTTTGGTATTTCAAAAAATTTGAAATTTCAGAGATATGAAATTTCAGAATTCAATGTTTTTTACCGTATAAAAACTTTAAAAAAATCTCGGAAAACGGTCTTACAGGAGTCTCCATCTTGAAAAATTTTACGAATTTCAAGTTTTTTTTAAATTTTATATAAATTTAATTTTTGAATAATAGGAAAAAATGTAAAATGCCCACTTGTGCACTGTTTCGGCCAATCTATTCAACATGTATGGCTGTGATGTACCATCATTTCCTCCATTTTCGGCGCGGTTCTTCTCTTCGGCCACCAATTCCTCCTCTGCCTGTAAATGGGCCCATCCATCCTCTTCGCTTTCTCCATTATTAGCATTGTTGCTTCTGCTGCTACTCCCTCTTCCACTGTTCTCATCGCCATAGCGAAGGAAGCGGGCAATGGCGAACATTCGTTTGTCGGTTGGCTGCTCCAAATCCTATGATGATGAAAAATTAATTTAAATTTCCCTTTTGTAATTAATTCATAAAATTTTAAAATATTTTTAATTGAAAAAAAAAAGTAATTCTTGCCTCCTTGGTCACTGGTCTGCTGAAAATGTCCGGTGAAAATCCCTCATGGCTGTCATTTGCCATTCGAAGTGCTTTTTGTAATGCTTCCTCAAATGTTCGGCCAATGCCCATTGCTTCGCCAACGGATTTCATTGAGCTGCCAATTTTTGTGCTGACCCGACTGAATTTGTTCAAATCCCAACGTGGCACTTTCACAACGCAATAATCCAAGGATGGCTCAAAACAAGCTATGCTCAAACCGCCGGTGACCTCAAATTAAAAAAAATATAAAAAAATTAAAATATATCTTTTTGTTAGAAAAATTATTCTCTGTTTTATTTAATAAATTGATTTTTGTTTTTTAAATTTTAAATTTAATTTACCATATTTTTCAGTTCTGCCAACGATGCGCCAAGTGCCAATTTTGCTGCCACAAATGCCAAAGGATAGCCGGTAGCTTTGCTTGCCTATAAAATAGATTAAATAAAAATGATAATAAAAAAGACTATAATTTTTTACCAATGCTGAAGATCGCGACAAACGAGCATTCACTTCGATGATGTAATACTTAAAATTTAAAAATTATGAATAAATACTTTTTAATTAAAGCTTTTCAGTTTTCAAGCAATTTAACAAATTTAAATTTAGAAAAAATTGAAGCAAAAAATTTTCTACCCAATTAACTTTTCGAGGCTATAAAATTTGGCCTATTCTTCATTTTTGTTATCTATTCAAAACAGTAGGTTAACCATAATCATAATCCTTAAAGCCTAATCTAAATTTTTAATTTATTTTTTGCGTCAAAGTAAATTGTTCTAAATTTATTTTGTCAATTTAATTTTTTCTATTTTTTTTATTTAGTCAATTTGTTTTTTAAAAAAAAATCATTTCTTCTCTTATCTAAATTTTCTATTTCTCTCTAATCTTCATATCCAATTAATTTTAGTATTTAATTTTGGCCAAAGTCTCCATCTTCGACCAAATTATATGGCAACCTTTAAATATTTTTTTTGACAAATTTTAATTCATTCTTAAAGAATTAATAATAATAATTAAAAATAATTGCCTCAAATTTCTCCGGATTCAATGCATATTGAATGTTGCATTCACCAACAATGCCAAAATGTCTAATCACTCGCAACGCTGTTTTCCTCAGGCCAAAATATTCTTCGTTGTTCAGAGTTTGGGATGGGGCCACAACAACCTGATATGGAAGAAAAATATAGTATAAACTATAAAATTGCTTATTAGCATTTTTTAGGTTGTGGATACTTTCGAAAAAGACCTGTGGTTGTTCTTCCTTTTGGTTTTAGCCTTGGGAAATGGGAATCAATCAATGTGGGAAAGCTATATGCTATTTAAGATTATAAGAATCCTAAAATTCCTCTGCTTTTCTAATTTTTGAGCCTATTCCTCTAACTTTAAATGTTCGGTTTTATTTTTTTGCATTCAAAGATCTATAAAGTTAATAATTAATAAAATTTAATAAAGAGAAAATTATAGATAAGACTTTGAGCTTTCTATTGGTATATACTATATATTGCTCTCCGTTTTAAGTTATTCTATTTTTTATATTTAATAATTTTGATTTTTAAATCAAAAATTTAAATAGTTTGATTATTGATTTGACCGATTCTCCAGTGTGAATGCCAACCGGGTCAATGTTTTCCATATTACAAACAGTGATGCAATTGTCATAGGCATCGCGCACAACTTCGTATTCAATCTAATGAAATGAATAAATAAAGAATATTAATTAAGAAGTTATATTATTTTATTACAATATTAATTTTTTTTATTTTTAAATTTTTGAATGTGACACTTTTGAAATAAATATTAATTTTGACAATTTTTAAAATTTCCCTCTAACTTCTTTCCATCCTCGAACACTTTTATCAATCAGAATTTGTTCAGAATGTGCCAACGCTTGTGTGACTATTTCTCTCAATTCAGCTTTTGTGTTCGCAAATCCGGAACCGAGGCCACCAAGCGCAAAGGCGGCTCGTACAAGAACCGGATATCCAATCTAAATAATTTTTATATTATGAAAATATTTAAAAAATTTACAAATATTTAAAAAAAAAATAAAAAAAAATAATAAGGTATGAATATCTTAAAAAATTTTAAAGATATAAAAATTAATAAAATATTAAATTTTTAATAAAATTTTGTGGATCTTAATTTGAAAAAAATAAAAAAAATTTAAAATAATATTTTTGAAATCTATTCAAAAAAAATAATATTATTTTTCTCAATAAAAATTTTAATAAAAGTTTTTATTAAATTAATTAAAAAAATTATTGATAAAAAAACCTCTTCAGCGGCTTGCTCCGCTTCCTCCAATGTGGTTGCCGCCTTGCTTGGTGCCACTCGTTCACCAATCTTTTCCAGCTCAATCCGAAACATGTCCCTGTCTTCGGTGCGCAAAATTGCCTATTAAAGAAAAAAAATTTATTTAATAAATATTTTAATTTTTCCTAACATCCATTGGAGTGCCTAAAACACGGCATTTGAACGTGTCGAAAATGCCCTTTTTATGCAAGGCCAATGCACAATTCAGCGCAGTTTGACCACCAAATGTGCAAAGAATACCGGTGGGCCGTTCCTTTTCAATGATCTGTTAAAATTGTGTTATAAAATTCGTCAAAATAATAAAATTCTAAAAGCAAATAGATTTAATAAATGATTTATATTTTTTATCAAGCAGATAATTCCATATAAAGTAAACCTCAGTAATTGTTTCTTCAGTGATTGGCAAAAAGTACACACGATCAGCAAATCCCTTTGTAGTTTGGACTGTAGCAACATTGGCATTCTATGTATATAAAATAAAGCATATAATGAAGAAGAGAAATTAATTAAATTGGGAGAATATTTTTTGCCACTAAAAATATTTTTTTACCACTAAAACAATTTTTGAATTCTAGTAAACAAAACTTATACTGTTATGTAGATCTCGTCAAGATGCATCGAAAGGTATTATTTTATCAAGTTTTGGCACAATAAAGATAAAAAAATTGGAAAAACGGTTTAAATGCTTTAACACTTCATTTTAAAATTATTTATTTCTATCTTGATGAAATTTTTTAAAAAAATTTTTTGAATATAAAATCATTTTTGAAGACAGTAAATAAAGTGGGACGTGATATGGTAACTGGTAAATATTCCTGATTATAAAATAATTTTATAAATTGTAATAGAATTTCATTTGTCAAAAAATAGCAAAATGTTTAGGCCAATGTTAGATTTGACCGAGTTATGGGCAAAATTGACCAAAACATATTTTAGTTTAACAAAGAGATTTTGAGAAAAATAAATTTTGATATCAAATGCTATTAAATTTAATGCAGCAGTTTTACCACAATTCATACAAGACCGATTATTGAATAATTTAAATTCTTTCCGCTTACCACCAACACAATTTTGATTCCCATATCTTTGAGTGCCTTGATGGCCTGCGCCCCTGAATAATCAAATTCGCCAGCTTGACCAATGGAAAGACCACCACTGCCAAGAATCAATATTTTCGATTGTTTCCCGATGGATACTCTGAAAAAATTAAAATATGAAAATTAAAAAAAATTATGGTAAAAAATAGTTCAATGGAATTTACATTAAATTAAATTTTCAACTATAAATTAGCGTTCAACAAATTTTTAGTAAAATTTTTGCTTCTGATTGAGATGATTAGAGAAGTTATGACGGAAAAATGACAAAAATTTAAGACCAATAATGTGGTAAAATAGGCCACAGACAAGCATTTTTTGTTTTTAGATATACATTCTGACTAATATGTTTTTCAATCATTTTTAAAATGATCTAATGAAAGATATATAAATTTTTTACTCATAAATTGAAAGACGAGATATTAGCCGATGGGAAAAATTTGGGTGATACTTTTTGGGACATGAAAAATTTAATAGAAATGATTTGTAAAATAATTTAAAGCATAATCTGATTGAAAAATACTAAAATAAGTCTTAAAATTTTAAATATTTAAATTCAGAAATCTAATTCTCACCGATAATCGCTGCTGCTTCTGAATGCAAATTCTTTTTTGATTTCTTCACGCAAATTGATTGTGTCGCCCGATTTGCTTCTCTTCATAGCCATCGTGAAAATGTCGAAAAGCCATTCCATGTCAGTTGGCCCCGGGGCATGCTCAGGATGGAATTGAACACTTTATTTAAAAAAAATACAATAGTTAATTTATCGGAAATATTGGAATTTTAAAGGAGCCATTATTAAAATCGGAATTCTAGCTATCCTTTGGGATTGAAATTTGGAATACATTTTTTCATATTTTTTAAATCATGTGATAAGCATGAGCTCGAAAAATTCAAAAAATAAATTTTTTTTATTATCAATTTTTTCAAAATTTTTTTAACATTTTTTTTTAAATTTTACCAAACACTTTGAATTGATACCTTTTTCCAATCACTTATATTTATGTACTTTTTTAGTTAGTTTTTCTATATTAATTAATAATAATATTTATACCTAAAAATGGGCAAGCTCGAATGGACAACGCCCTCATTTGAATGGTCATTAGCATTGTGGAATAATTCGGTCCATTCTTGGCCATTTAATGTATTCGCCTCAACTGCATAACCATGGTTTCTACAAAGTTTTTAAATATTTTCTAGTGTAAAGAAACATTTGAAAATAATTTCAAATTTTAATAAATATAGAAACAATTACATACATTTTAACAAAAAAATTTTATGTAGAAATAAAGGCATCTAAAGTAATTTAATTTTACCATAAATTAATGATTAGGTTTGTCATTTTAGACTAAATTTTGCTGGATATTTTAAAATTGGAACCAGCCAGCTATTGCTAATTTTTATTTCGTCAAAAATGGCAATTTTCATCATGAAAAAGTTTTAGATAAATTCAATGATTTTAAGTGTAACAAATTAATTTTTGAATGCAAAATATTACATGATTCTAAAAAATTTGCATTTTTAAAATCATAAATTCGCTCTTAATTTCAAATAAAATATTATATTCATAAAAACCAACTGGGCCGTCATGACACAGCGTCCGGTATCCATATGGATGACGGGCAAATTGTGACCACGATTGCCAAATCTGTAAATGTTGAATTTTTTAGTCAGTGGGCATGTTAATCAAATTCCTTATTCAATTTTGAGTGGATTTTGTAAAATAAAGACTGAATAATAATAACTTAAAATTTCCAGATTCTCAGAAAATTCTTTGCACAATAAGTGCGCTTAAACTACCTTTTAATTTTTTAAAAGAAATTTCAGTAATTATCTTTAAAAAAATTAAAAAATAAATTGAAAAAAAAAGATAAGCGAATCTCCTAGAACCGAAATCTTTTGAATTTTTCAGCAATTTTTAAAACTCCTTCACTTCAATTTTAATGTTTTGGCGCCGGCAGCAAGTGACAATAATTGATGGCCCAAACAAATTCCAAAAATGGGGAATTGTTTCTCTCGTGGTTGTGCTATCATTGCTCTGAGCTGCTCAATTGCAGTAGAGCACATTTTCGGATCGCCAGGCCCATTTGAGAGGAAAAGTCCGTCGTAATCTGAAAATAGAGAATATGGATGCATTCAGTTCAGAAACGAATAAATATTAAAAATTTTGCAAATTTTATACCATTTTATAGCTTGATTTGAGTTGAGTGTTAATTTTTTTTAACGAAAGAATTAGTGGACTTGATTGGATGAAAATTGGCAAAAGTTTTAATCAAAAAATGGTACATTAAGTTAAAATTCGGACATATTCTTTTTTTAGTGATATCTTTCTGATCCATTATGCTTTTAATTAATTATTTGACATATAAATGCTCTAATATATACCGTATATGCTCTTTTAATTCCCCACTCTCTAATAATTCCCCACCCCTTAAAAAAATTTAAAAAAGAATCGTAATTAGAATGACTTTACTAATGTAAAATAATTCGATGAGTTGAGCAGGAAATTCAATTTGGGTTTCTGATATATTGCCATCTTAATGCCAACCTCACTATCAAAAATTAAAAAGGGAAAATGAACAAGGGGGTTTTTGATAAGAATATTTCAGCTTATTATAAAAATGGAAAAATACTTTAAATAATATGCAATAAATAAGCTAGGTATTTGACATAAATTTTTCATAAAACATTTCCTTTAGTAAACCTTCAGTTTTTTAATGATAAAAATGATAAAATATCAAATATTCAAATCAAAATTTTCACTTAGTTAAACAAATTACCCATAAATTTTTGTTTTGAAATTTATAAAATCATTTTTTACATGCCAATTTTCTTCATATTTTCCTAAAAATTGAATTATAATTACTAAAAAATCTAGCATGTAATGCATGGAAAAATAATTTCCAACCCTCGGGAAGATCGAAAAATAATTCCCCACTCTCCAATAATAATTCCCCACATTTTGGCGAGGTTGAAAAATAATTCCCATGTGGAATTAAAAGAGCATATACAGTAATGCTTGAAAGATTGCCACCATACTGGCCAATGCTCAAGATTTATTTAGTTTGAAAAATAAATAATAAAATAATTACCTTGTGCAATTTCAATGATATTTTCCGTGTTGTGGGGTAATACCAGTCCACAGCATTTGCGCGCTTGCAAACATCGAAGTTGATTCCTCTTCATTCCGTTGTCAAGCACCAAAATGCGATAGGAAGCTTTGGTCTCGTCGCCAAATGTCCAGGCTTTCTGAAAATAAATGGATTTTATTTTATTTGCTCTTTTTTGAAATAATTTCAAATTTTTATCCCTAATAAGTAAATGGCATTGTTAGTTCGTCTGTAACGCTAAAAATAGGCGTTTAAATTATTATTTTTGGCGTTTTGTATTTTTTATTTTTTTAGATTTTTTATCCGAAAATTAGATGAAGATTGAAGAAATAAAGAAAAATAATTTATAGACAAGAAGTATAAAGAAATAAGGAAATTGAAATATTTTTAAAATAGAAATAAACATTTTGAAAATTATTTTGATAAATTAAAATGAGAAAATTTTTAATTATTAATGGAATAGTAGTTAGAGAAATATTAAAAAATGATATGAATTTATGCGAAATGTAGTAAATAATTATAAAATGCTCTGCAATTATGTTATAATTTCTTTAATGGGATGGAAAATATCAAAATGAGTTAAAAATGGTAATTTTTGAACCAATGGGAGCGGCCGGGAGCCGCGCAGCGGCGACCGGGCGCTCCCCTAAACATTTAATATAAAAAAGAAAAACCGGGAATAAATTAGAATTGTTTGGAATGAGAGGTAAAGTCATTAATGAGCTAAATAAGATAATATTGGATGAAAATATTTAGGATTAGCTTAAAAAACCCGAATTAATAGGTTAGGAAAAGATTTAGAAATATCAGAAATGAGAAGGAAATCCAGAAATTAGAAAGGAAGTATATGGTATTGCCATGATTGATTCCATGAATGAAAAAGAAAACTGGAATTGTGGAGATTAGAGCATAAAATGCCGAGAATGCTGAAATGTATAAAATGCTGAAAATAGTCGAAAATGAAGAATAAAAAGGCGGAAATGGACGCGAATGTTGGGATTGAATGAAAGGCAACTTGAATAATGTATGAATAGAATAAATAATGAATTAGAGACATAGATGGAGGTAATGATCATTAATTAATTAAGCTAATTTTCCAATAATATTTAATAATGTGGGGGAGCGGAAATTGTTTTTTTTCCATTTTTTCATTTAAAAAAAAAACAGAAACTGAGCGTTTAACTTTCCATCATTTTTATTTTAAAAGTTATGACGAGCGTTGGGATGCCGCTGCGCGGCATCCCAACGCTCGTAAATAGTTAATTTGGCGTTAATCAAAATTTTTAAATTTGTCTACAGTATTGGTCACATCAAGTTAGATTAAAATTTAACGTTACTTTAACTATCTAAATTTATCGAGTTTGAATTGAAATTGTAAAACAAGAGATATCGTTAGCTGAATTTATTAATCAAAAATTCAAAATTTACTTTTTATTTTAAATTAAACTGAAAGCTTCTATTTTTAATTTTGTTTTAAATTTATTGGTTTTATCTACTGAATTTAAGAGAGGAAATAGATTTATTTAATTTAATTATCAATTTTGATGAAGTAGGGTAAATAAAATATTAGCGCCATGCCTATATTGCCAATCAATGCCAATGGCATGATTTATTTATATTACGGTATTTTTTAATAAAATTGCATTATTTTTCACTATTTATCACAATGCCTTTGATGGCATTTTATGAAAGAGGCCTCCAGTTATCGAGTATTAATTTAGATTTTTTTATTTAAATAATTTTGTAATAAATTGATAAAACCGTACTTTACAGCTGACTTCCGCTGCTAAATTCTCTTCCATAATGTTCACAAAAACAGCCTTTTCGACATTGCCATCTTCATTGCCAACAATCACCTTAAAAAAGGACGGATTACCAAAATGTTTATATAGAAATTATTTTAAAACCAACCAAAAAATCAAAAAAAAATTAATCAAATAATTTTATAAACTGCATAAAATTTGCCTACCTCAGCCAGCATTGTTCCCTTCTCTCGAATTGCTTTTGTTAAAGCCCTGGTGTCTACATCATGTATTATGGGGACATGCTGGTCGTAAAGCCATTGGGAAAGTGTGCGTTGCTAAATGATCAAATATATAAGGGAAAAATGTGAATTTTATATTAAAAAAATATACTCAAAATTTGCACAGATATTGAGGGTATTTCAACAATATTACAAGTTAAAAATACCATATAACCTCTTTTAAAGCCCATCCCTCTATTAATTCCCAGTCAGCAGGACTCATAGTTCCTAGCAGAGTGAAGTAAAATTTTTTTTTCATTTTCTTGTTTCCCTAAGGCCTTGTCCATACTTAAAAACTTTCATGGACTTTCATGAAAGTTTTCTCCTTAAAAAACTTTCATGAATGTTTTTAAGTATGGACAAGGCCTAAAGCTCTACAAAATTCGCTATAATTTGTTTAAAATGAATAATGAACAAAAATTAAAGAGTTAGACATCATCCTTCCTAGTCTTTGAAGGGTTGAAAAAAAATAATCCCTCCCCCCCCCAGATTTTAAAAGAGGTTATACGGTAAAGCTTTTTTACCATTGGGTTTACTCTAATGTTTTACAGAATTTTAAAATCAAAATGAATGATCAAAAAATAATTGGTTAAAATATTATGGCCTAAATCAAAAATACCCGTTTTTTGATTAAAAAAAATAATTAGCTTAAAAACTATAGCAACAAAATGAAAAATGCATGATTTTGGCTTATTTTCTTTATTATTTTGGCAATAATTTTTGTTATAATTTCCAATTTAATCAATAAAATCTTTCTCTAAAAAATAAATTCATAATAAAAATTAATTTAATTTAAAAAATTCATTTCGCCAAAATTCACGAAAATAATAATTTTTTACAAAAATGTTTAGGATGTTCTCAAAAATGTTCGACATAAAAATATTTTTGTCTAATTGATTATTTTTGTCAGCAACTAAATTTAATTCCATTTTTATAAAAAGAACTCACCGAATCCCAATGACTTCCAATCTCGCTCAAATTGCCAATGATCAATGCTGCCGCCCAAATTTTCTCGGATTCCATCGATTCTGGTCGGCCAACACCATAGTTACCAATCAAGGGATAGGTCAGTACCAAAAATTGTTTGGCATAGCTGGGATCCGTTAGTGCCTGCAAATAATTTCAAATTAATTTTTTACTTGAAAAAAATATAAAATTTCTTATTCTCATAAAATACTAAAATTTTATTTTTTCCTTCTATATAAAATTTAAAATAATTAAATTTAATTTCATTCTGTATTCCGAAATGGGTTTTTAAATAAATAATATTATTTTTGGCTGTTTTTAGGCCATAATTTCGAAAATATGCAGTATTTGTTAATGCATTATAATAATATTTTGTATGCAATTTTATGCCCAAATAAATCCAGCAAATTTAATGATTTTAGATAGTTTTCATTCTTAATTTTCTTAATATTATTGGGCTTAATTATTTTCCTAAATCATGACTGCACCTCCACATATCCACAATTGCCGGTTTGAAATACGAGTTCGCCGATAATTTGTTTGCCACAATCTTTCCCGAAGAATTTTCCTTTGAAGCTTTGCCCATCTACTGTCAAAATGGTAGCCATTACAATTTTAAATAGTAAATATTTTTCTGGAATTTTAAAAAATGTTTAGAAAATTAATCTTTTCAATTTTAATAAAAAAATAATCTTGAGGAATTGGGAATTTTCACTGAAATATAATAAATATTAATTTTATATACAAAAAAATTATTTTAGCAAAAAATGCTGTTTTACATATCGAAATTAAATTTTTGATTTGAATAAAAAAGATGAGTGAGTTGAAAATATGAGTAGCTGGAATATCGTAATTTATCATTATTTTTTTATTGTTGGTGGGGCAAATAAAATAGTCGTTTTGTTCTTTCCTCTGCAAAATTAAGAAGAAAATTTTTTTTGATTATTCTTCTCGCAGATTACAATTTGGAATTTGCTTAATTGCTGGGAAATTGCCTAGGGTAAATTCAGAAATCGAAATAAATACGCTAACGTAAATTACAATTTGGAATTTGCTTAATTGCTGGGAAATTGCCTATGGTAAATTCAGAAATCGAAATAAATACGCTAACGTAAATTACAATTTGGAATTTGCTTAATTGCTGGAATCGAACTAAAATAAAAAGGGAAAAAATAAATTTAATAAAATATTTTATTTATCCGTAATATCCACAGGACCAATATTTGTTAAATTTGCAAAATATTTATACAAATGAAAAGTCTCATATTTTCGATTTTATAAAGGGTGGGAATGGCTATGTTCAGAAAACTAGGCAGTTGGTTTGGCAGATTTTTTAAAATGAGATCAATTGATTTGGCTATGCTAAATTTGTCTTTTTTCATTTATCATATGGGCACTGATTTTTCTGTAGCAAAATCCCAAAATAGGTGCGCCTATTTAGGTTTTTGCGAATGCCTAAATTGAGTTTGAGAATTACAAAATAGATTATTTTTCCTTGAAATTTTCATTTTCTAAATGAAATTTTGTTTCTAAAAATATCAAAATAGGTATAAAAACTACATCAAAACACAAGAAATAAATGCTCAAAAATATTTTTTTTCTAATCAGATCTGGTACATAAAAAGGTTAAAATCTAAAAATCATATCATCATAAATATTTTGGGTGGTTGAAGAATTTTGCTTTATTCATTGATCCATTTTCTTATTTTAGTTCTTATATGGTAAGGGCCACAAATCATTGATGAATAAAAAAGGCAAAAATGGAAAATTTTGAAATAAACCAAAATAACACTTTTTAATGCGAATGTTGATTGTGACTTGTGCGTGGTTGAATGAGTTAGGAAGGGAAAATTGGATGGCTTTGGTTGGCCTTCTCCATTTTTTTTTCGAATGGAGCAAACAGCAAACCACTTATTTGGGGCGCAGTCTAAAAAATCAATATACAAAAAGCGATAACATACCCATTTTTCTATATAATAGGGGAAAATGTAATGGAAAGGATTATTTTATTATTCTTATAATTTCCCTTCAAATTTATTGCAAAAGTTGGGCGATTTTTGATAAAAAAAAATGATAAGAATGAAGGAAGAAAATTCATAACTTAAAAGTTTGTATATGCAGTATGCAGCAAGATTGTGAACCTTGTTAAAAATTTTTTATTTATTTAATGTAGAAGCGATATTTTCCCATATTTGTAAGCAAACATCAAAATTTAACAAGAATGGGCTATACAATGGGAATATTTACACCGCAGCCCTTGAAAAGGGGGGCGAAGCTCCCCTAAATTCAAAAAATTGAATTGATAGTTTATACTATATCAAAAAAAATATACATCTAGGAAAAGGTTTTTCCCAACCCAGTCACCAGAAAAACTAAACCCTGGTCTTGCTCCCTGGTCTAAGTTTTACATTTTTGACTTTAAAGTTTAAAGTAATGTCTGTAAAAAACAAGGTTAGGATTTAGCGGCAGAAACAGACTATTAAGGAAGCGATAACTTTTTTCTGAAAATCATGAATATAACAAAATATCAATTGAGGATTTAAATAATAATTACTAAACTCTATTAGTCAATAATTTAACCTAATTTTTTTTATCCATTTTTTCTGCAGACTGGTCGTTCCCGCGGCTTTGCTTTTGTTGAATTTGACACGATTGAAGCATGCAAAACATCGATGGTCCAGAGGGAACAAACAATCAAAGGGAAACAGTGCGAAATCAAACCGGTCAAAACACGGGAACGGCTATATAGTCAGCTTTTTTTGAAATATAGATCTTATTTGACAAAAACGAAAAATTTTTTGTGCTAATTTTGAAACCCTAGAAGCACGGTTTTTGCCGAATTAAATGACATTTAGTTTATTTGGGTCCAAAATCAGTTTCGATATTCGGTTTGAGTAAATCAATGACATTTCAAACTGAAATTTTGCTGAAAATAACAGAAAATAGGAGAGGTCTAACGACTTTTTATAAAAGAGAAAAATCGGGTTTTAAAACCCCTATTTTTGATAAAAAGAATTTAGAGAACTCTAAAGTATAGGCATTAAAAAATTATTATATAATATTTTCTTGCTACCTATAAATAACTAATTAAATGGGTTATTCTTTACTAAATTTTAATCTTTAATTGATAAATTTAATATTTAAAATTTTTCAGAACAAGAAAGTCTTTGTTGGCGGATTGCCTGGCGAATTTTCAGGTTTAATCGAAATTTTAGAAATAATTATTTTATTCCACAATAATTTCATAAAGTCAGAATTGCGCAAAGATTTCGAACAATTCGGCCGTGTTGAGGATGTGGAATGGCCATTTCAAAGTCAGCAAATTGCGCAAAAATTTTGCCTTTGTCGTTTTTGCCGATGAAGAGTCCGCCGATCGGGCCGCAACCAGCCCAAAACAACAATTCGACAGTCGAGAGGTTCTATTTTTAATGTTTAGAAATAAATTCCTCATACAAATACAAATGTGATAGATTCAATATTAATTTTTGGACGATTAAGATAGGAAAAGAACAATTTGAGAAAAGGGCATTTTGAGTAAAACGGCAAGAAAAAGAATGAATGAAAGGAAATAAAAATGAATTGGCCAATTTATTTATGCCCCATGAATATTACCCTTTTCTATCAAATTTTAGTTTAATTTATTTCCATTAATTAATTTTGGCTGTCTCTCAGACAATTTGAAAATGCTCAGTGATGGGGAATTATTTTAAAATATTTTTGTTTAATTTTTAACTGGTTACAATCCATAATTATAAATAATTATTTTTATAAATTTTCATATAAATTCAAAATTTTGCATTTGTGGAGTTTGGTTCCACTTTTTTGGAAAATGGAGATTGGAGAGTCTTCTCATTCTTTGTATATATTTTCCATGCTCAGAAAAATGTATGGATTTCATTCGACCTTCGACTCACTTTTATTTGGCCATTCTCAATATTCTCATAAATGTTTATCAAAAAAAGCTCAAAATTTATCGTCCTCCATGGTACTATTTGTATACATGTTGCGGGCAATATTGGAAATTGGGCATTTCCGGAAATGCCCAATTTCCAAGATTGCCCGATTGTTGGCAGCAAAAATGATTTATAAATGGGCAAAATGTGAAGAGGGGAAAGATTCAAACGGTGCTAACTGCTAGGTCAATTCCACAATTCTGCAATTATGGGCGTTTTCGATTTATATCAAGTCAGAAACCAGTTTTAGACCCTACAAACCTTATACCATTTTGTAGATCTCATCGAGACGCATCGAATGGTATATAATTTGTTATGGTTTGGCTCAAAATAAAAGAGTTTAAGACCAAAAACTTAAAAAATGGTTTAATACCATTTAATTTTGACTAAACCTGGCAAATTATATACCAATCGATGCGTCTCGATGAGATCTACAAATGTTATAAGGTTTGTATGGTCTAAAACCGATTTCTGATTTATTATAAGTCGAAAACGCCCATAATCGCAGAATTGTGGAATCGCCCATAATTGCATAGCTCTTTTTCTTTTGTGGAATCGACGACCACGGACGGATTCAAACATTTTCACATAATTTTTAATTTATTTGCGCCGGTCCCATTTGAATTTGAATTGCTTTTTTGGTGTATTTTTCTCTCAATTTCTTCATAATATTAATAAATGAATCACCATAGGGCATATTGATGATAATTCCAATTATTGGATTGAAAATTGGTGACCAACATTCAAAAATATTCGCCAAAATGTATAAAAGAATGTCTGATCTGATTTACATTTTTGGATTAAAAGAAAAAAGATGTAATGAGTAAATTGGGTAGAGACTAGAGAACCATCTCCATTTTTCCTTTCCTCAAAAATTATTAAATGAGTAAAATTATGAAACTAATACTTTGATAAGTGAAGAAAGAACATAGCGTTTTTTACTATTTAATTTCTTTTAAGCACCACCCAACAATGTTGGGCAATGCAATTCCAAAATTTGTTCCAAACCACTCAAAAGAGGATCGGAAGCACAAAGTACCTCAAAATTGGGTAATTAAACCGACGATGAAAGGAAAAAGGGGAAATTTGAAGGAGGAATGGGGGCAAATTGCAGATGCGTTGGAAGTGTACAAAAAGACCTCGACTTCCCCACTCTTCCCAACCAAATAAAAATAAAAAATGCTCTATTAATTCAGAGCACTGTCTTTCATATTCCACTTTTCTTTTCTATTATTTCCCCATGAAATATTTCGTTCATTTATTCCATCATTAAAAATTCATTGCAAAGTCAATACTCAATATCAATATGCATCAATTATTCTTGCCTCTGGCTGCTTCTATTCAATTTTCACCAAAATTTTTAATTGAATTTATGCCCTTAAAACTTTTTTAAATTCCCTTTATTTAAAGCATAATTTTTCTTCAAAAGGAATGAATGAATGCTTGCATGGATTCATTCTTCCCTCTAGTAGACAGAGAATCAAAATGGACGGAACATTGCTAGGCAAATTTAACAGAAAGAAGTGAAAAGGAAATGAAAGATATTGTGCTGGTGGAGTATTCTTCCTGTTTATATGGTCAGGAAGAGTGGGGAAATTGGGGCCTTTTGTGCCCTTCCAACGCATCTGCAATTTGCCCTCATTCATCCATCAAATTCTCTCTTTTCCTTTTTATGTTCGGTTTAATTACCCAAGTTTGAGGTAGTTGATAATTCTGACCCTCTTTTGAGTGGTTTTGAATAAATTTTGGGATTGCATTGCCCACATTGTTGGGAGGTGCTTAAATTAGATTTTACTAAGAAAATTTATTTAAATGTGAATGTCGATTTTTGGTTGCTTTATTTAATAGGATGATAGATTTTTAAAAACATAGCATATTTATTTTACTTATTTTTTATTTAATTAAAAATTGTCTCCAATGTTTAAAAATTAAAATAATAAAACAAATTAAAGCTTTTTTACAAAACACATTATTTTTTGGTGTCAAATAATTTTTTGGTGGAGACACATTTTTTCCAATAGAATTTCCCATTTTTGATAATCTTAAAAAATTAATTTTGTTAAATTAAAAAAATGAAGATTTGTGATTTTTAGACTAAATAAAATATTAATATAAAATATTCTTTATAATTTAAGGCATAATTTATTCACAAAGGGAACGAATGAATGAATATTCTCACATTTAGGTATTCATTCCCTCTATAGAGAGAGAATATTAATGGACGAAACATTGTTGGGCAGAATCAACAGAAAGAAATGAAAAAGAAATTAAAGACAGTGTGCTGGGAATGTGTAACATTTTTCCTGTTTATTTGATTGAGAAGTGGGCGGAAATGGGGCCTTTTTGTGCCCTTCCAACGCATCTGCAATTTGCCCCCATTCACTAATCAAATTCCCACATTCACTTTAATTTTTGGTTTAATTACCCAATTTTGAGGTAAATGGTTTTTCCTACCCTCGTCTCTGAGTGGTTTGGAATAAATTTTGGAATTGCATTGCCCAACATTGTTGGGTGGTGCTTAAATTAGATTTTCCTTAATAAGAATTTATTAAAAAAATTTAAATATTGATTTTTGTTCTTTATTGTTTTATTAAATAGAAAGATGGAACAAACTTAATAATTTAGCATTTCTTCAGTTTGTTAATTTGTTTAATTTTCACTAAGCTTATAAATGAAAATAAAAAAAAATAGAATAAATCTAATAACTATGAAATAAAGTAAAATGTTTTTTTTTGAAGTGTAAACATGTCCTATTTTAAAATTCTTTGAATTATTACGAAGATTTTTATTATTATTACCTAACTGAATTTCTAATTTAATCTTAATTTAAAATTAACTAATTATTAATGAAAGAATTTTTTATATTTTTTTTATTCCATTTATTTAGCATTTTCCATTTATTTCTATTCATTTTAAAATATTTAGCTTAAGAGTGAGAAAAGTTTTTTTGAGGAAAATTCTTTTATTTTTCATAGATTGCCTTTAGCCCTTTTTATTCCTTTTTTAATGGCTTCAAAAAAGTAAAAATTCTGGAAGGATTACTTGAAATTTTTTTGCGAGCATATTTTTGCAAAATTATTATTGATTGCAAAAATTTTAAGCCCTCAAGAAATTTTAATACATTTATTTGAATTTATCTATGGGGCTTTTTAATAGTAGACCTCTTTTTCAATATTTAATTTTTAAATTTAAAAAAAATTTACGACGGGTATGTTCACTGTTCACTAGAAAGTGGGCGGTTTATAATAGAAAAATATGGTACCGAAATTGTAATTCATCTAGAAGGCGTTCATTTTCTCATAAATTCTGATTTTGTATTTTTACCATATTGTGTTCTAAATTTACAGCATTAATTTTTCTAGCCAATAATTATCATTTCATTTTTAAATAAAATTCAAATAACAAATTAATTACTCAGTTTTGATGAGTATTTGCACTTCAAAATAGAAGGCAATTGTTGGTTTGGTGGTGGCCTTCAAATTTATAGATGGAATTGACATGACAGATCGAACGGAATTGTATCCTTAAAAATAATGTTATTAAAATAAGAGTTTAAATTTTTATTTACTTATAAGTGGGCTTGAATGCCTGGCTTCGAGTCCATTCTCTGAAATCGACAATCTTTTCCCACAATCATTTGCATTTAATTTGTTGCCCTTCATTGTCTATGATTATTCATTTTTATAATTTTCTATAATATTCTAATTTTCACCTCTTTAATGCCTTTGATCATTTTTTGTACATTTCTTGCCAAAATGCCATTTGGCATTTTGGTCAGAAGAACAAAAGCATTGACCAAAGACATTGAGGCGAACAATTCATTGATTAATTCAGCCGGCAAACCACGATGAAAGAAAGATTTAAGATGCTGAAAATAATTTTTTAAAAATTATTAATAAATATTATTTCCCTTTTGAACATTTTAGTTTTTACCTTTTTTCCTGAATTTGTTCCTGCCTCTACAATTTCATTATTTTCAACCTCCAATTTTGCCATTCTTTTCTGAACTTCCTCCATCAATTTGCCAATACCTTTTTAGCCATTTGTTTGTTCCATTTTATTTTTTTATAAAATTGAGGCTTTTTCTATAAATTTCTTAGATTAATTCTAATTTTTAAGGTATTAAAATGAATTGAAAAAAAAGAATAAAGACAATTCGCCTCTTTTTTTTCAAAATGTGGCAAAACTGACATTGGGGCAATTTTTTAATGGGAAATATTACAATGGGATTGGACATAATAGAATCATTTTATGCAATGAAGATTAAATTTTGATTAAAAATGGAGATATATTAAATGTTCAATTGCAGATTAAAATTTGAAAAATTAGGAAAATTGCCTCGGACAAATATTTAAATATTTCCTCCTTATCAAAGTAAAATGAAATGTGGATTTTTGATGAGATTGATTCGTTGTTTAAAGCTCTAGGAAATTTCATTTATTAGGCGAATTCTTTCATTCATAACAATAAACTTCACATGATTGACATTGACAGACAGCTCTTTGTAGTTCGAAGAATTTGGAAATAAATAAAAAATTGAAATAACTTTTAATTATTATTTTCAAAATATTTTTTTATAAGAACAATTCTCAAACATTTCTTACACAACTGCCAGGTCAGCAGATCACTTTTCCACTTTTAAAATTTAAAAATCGAATACAAATCTTCTTAAAAGGTTTTGTCTATTTTATTTTTCTTTTTTATATCTAACAAATTATAAGGGTACAAAACCTTTCCCAATTCAATAATAAGAAAAATGATTTTAATTTAATTTTTTGATAATTTAATTTATATTTTCTAATTTTTAAATCTTATATTTTACATAAATTATTAAAGGATCTATTATGGAAGCAATCGAAATTGGATTTTTTTTCATTGTTTCATTTTTGCCTTTTCCAATTCCATTGTTCTTTTGAAATTTCCTTGGAGCAGAAAATGACAATATTAAGTTTTTGTTTTTTTAATAGGCTCTGGGAATTTCCCCATAAGACAAAATAATTTTTGAATTTTTTATTCATCAATGACAAAATTCTTCACATGATTGATGGTTCTTTATAATATTTAGAAAAATGTGAAAATGGGCAATAAATCTGTGAAAGCATTGTTAAATTTTCAAATATTAGCCCAGAGCAATTTCCCATTCAATTCCTGCTCAAATTGTCTGTAGAACAAACTCTGTCTTTCAAAAGGTCAAACACAAAGCACGGTTATGTGGCTAAAGTCAATATATAAAATGCCGATTCATTTCATTATGACGCATTTTCATTCATTTCTATGGGAAAAAATTTAATTCTCCCTTTAATTTAAATAATAATCTTCCTGAAATTTGTGCACTAATCACTAGCAAATATTTCATTGCAATTTTCATTAAATAAAAAATATATATTATTAATAAAAATTAGAAATTTAATTTAGATTAATTATTTCAAATTAAATAATTCACACAAATCTGTCATACTGAAAAATGAATAAAAAAAACAACAATCGACGTTGTGGATTACCGGTTGAATTAATGAATGAATTGTTTGCCTCAATGCTTTTTGAAAATGCTTTTGTTCTTTTGGCCAAAATGTCAAATGGCCTTTTGGCAAGAAATGTGCAAAAAATGATAAATGGCATTAAAATGGTACAAATATAAATAAAATAATAAAATTAATTTTTTTTCAAATTCGCAGGCAATTGAAGGAAAACAAATTGAATTCGGTAGATTGTGGTCCAATATTGACTATTTCTGATGATGGATTGACTGTCAAGCATTCTGGCCAAAATGGTAAAGATTAAACCATAATAATTGGAAATAATATTTTTTATTTAATTTTTTAGAAAATAATTCCGTTCGGGCTTTATTGCCAATTCCAACTTTCAATTTGGTCGTCAATAAACCAATAATCATTTCCTATTTTGAAGTTGAAATTATCAAAGAGCTTCGGTAAATTAATTTAATTTTATAAAAATTTATTATGTTAAAAAATTTAGATGCCGAAATAATTTTTAATATTTTTAAGGCCATATTCCATTGTCATTGGATTTTGTGCCAAACAATTTCCAATGGAAGGCAAATACCTTGGATCGATGAATAATTCAATTGGAATTTGTCACAAAGAAATTTTGATGATTGACAGAGACTTTATCGAATTCGAAAATTATACTAGATATTTCCATGAAGGGGATTTTGTTGGCCTCAGTATAATCCGTCAGCCAAATTCGAAAATGGAATGTTTTGCCACTTGCAATGGCGAATTGCTGGGTAAAATTTTTTAAAATTATTTTTAATTTTATTAATCATAAAAATTCTTATTTTCAGGAAAGGCTACTTTGCCGCAAAAATTTGCCGAACTTAATATTTTTCCGGCTATCACTTTGGCCAGTACTGGAGATGCAGTCCATTTGAATTTTGGCAAAGAAGAATGGCAATTCAAGGATTTCAAATCTGCTCTTTATTGTCTTTGTGTTGATGATCAAATTTAATTATTCAGAGTTAATCGACTGAATTTGACTTCATTTAAAATGTTAGTAATCCATTCGTTCAACAATTTCACATTTTTTTTTACTAATTTTTCGTCAAGTTTCCCTTTCAATTTGATGAATAATAAATAATTTTTTTCCGTTTTTAATAATTAAATTTACAATATTATTCCGCAAATGAATTAATCAAAATAGAAAATTAGGTAATTATAATTCAAATAAAACAGTTTTCGATGTAAACAATGAACAAATTCTAAATGTTAGGGTTCGGAGAATTTGTAGCAATCGTCTGATTGTTATTGTTCTGCCTCGTTCTCTTCTCATACTTTTAGGCTGTTTTTGTTGATGTGAATTTTAAGAAATTTAAAAATATAAATCATTCAAAATATCATTCATTTGCAAATTAATTGATATCATAAAAAATTTAAATCATTAAATCAAAAATAAATAATAAAGGCTTTTTTGGCTTTGTATATGCCTCTTTGCCACAGAAAAATTCATTGTGTTTGACCTTTGAATTTGGAAAGCAAAAATAAATAGGCAATTATTTGAGTAGGGAATTGTTGGAAAATTACTCTGCTGGGCTAATATTTGAAAAATAAAATTACGAATAACATTTTCATTAGTGAATGAAAAAATCAAAAATTATTTTGTTTTATGAAAATTTCCCAGAGCCGATTAAAAACTAAATAAAGATACAGTCTCCTCCATTAAAACTCCACATTTCATTTTTTTAATTAGGATGAAATTACATTATTCCTTAATCAACGAACATTGAACAATTTACAATTTCTCATAAATTGTTTATCAATCAAGAAAATGTAAAAAGTTTATCTTCATCGGTCATCAATATACATAGTAAAATATAGAATTGCTAGCCTGATGAGGCAATTTTCTCAAGACACAATCCAACCCTCCTCCCCATACTATTGTGTATTGTGTTGTAGACTAGCAATCCAAATTCCAAATCAAACACCCCTCCTTTGTTCTCTATTAAATAAAGAGCAAAAGAATATTCAAAAATTTGACCCAGAGGCTATTTCAATCTTTTCAACAATTTTCGTATTTTAATCTGTAATCGTATTTGATGTCCACATTTTAATAACCCAGAAAAGGGATATTCTTCCTTCCTCTACAATTAAATGATTCAATTTTCCTAATTCATTCCCATCCAAAAATTGCCTCAATTCCTCATTTTGTCCTTGAATATAATACCCTTATAAATTAAGGCACATTTTCCTCAATATTTGAACATTCCATTTTCTCATTTCAAAATTCTAACAGAAAATTTCTTCATCCTCTCTTCAAATTCAAAAATAATTTATAAAATTCAGATTAAAAAATAAAAGATAATTAATTAAAATATTAAATTAAAATGGAAAATAAGGAACAGCAACAGAGCTTATGGAAGGAAAATGTTGAAATAAAGAAAATAATGGTCAAAATGAATGAGTTAATTGTTGAACAGAAAAAGCAAATTGCAAATTTAGAAGGAAAGAATCTTGGATTGAAAGAAGAGAATCGTAGAATGAAGGCAAAAATGGCAAATATTAAGGTCTTTTATATAAAGGAGGTAGCCTTTAAAATCAACAGTTTTGTTACCATCATGTTTAATATTTCAGCAGCCAGAATCATTAATTCGTCGCCGTGCTTTGCCAGCCGAATTGATGAATGAATTGTTCGATTCATTGCCTTTAGAAAATGCTTTTGGTCTTCTGGCCAAAATGCCAAATGGCCTTTTGGCGAAAAATGTTCAAAAAATGATCAATGGCATTAAAGAAGTGAATTTGAATGATTACAGAAAATTATAGAAATAATAAGGAATTTTTTAGGCAATGAAGAAAAACAAATGGAATGAAGAGGATTGTGGGCCATTGTTGACAATCTATGGGGATGGACTCGAAGTCAAGCATTCTGGGCATTCTAAACCAATTTAGAGTAACATTAAAATCATAGAAAACATTTTTAAAATAATAAAATTATTTTTTTATTAGAATTGAATACCGTTCGTGCTGTCTTACCAATTTCAAAATCAAATTTGAAGGCCATCAATAATCCGATAATTTCCTTCTACTTTGAATTGCAAATTTTAAATAAATCAAACGATGGGTAAATGGATTTTTTTATTTAAACGTATATTTTGATAAATAAAAATTTTTTTAATTTTTAGGACCAAATAAAATAAATTTAATTGTTTAATGAAACAATAAATTATGGATTTATTCAGTTATGGCACTTACCTTGGATTTTGTGACCCACAATTTGCATTGGAAAGTATGATGCTTGGAAATGTTAATTCAATTGGAATTAGAAACTGTGGATATATGTCTAATAATAAACAACATTTTATCACATTCGGCAAAAGATGGTTCAAGAAAGGCGATTTCATGGGTCTTGGAATAATCCATCATCCTAATTTTAAAATGGAGTGTTTTGCTACTTTTAATGGAGATTTGTTGGGTAAAATTATTTTTTTAATTTATTAATAAAAAATGTGTAAGCAAATTATTAATAATTTTAATTCAGGGAAGGTTGATTTGCCGATAAAATTTGCCACTCTTCAGCTTTTTCCTGCTGTCGCTTTGAACAATGATGTCGATTCAGTCCGTTTGAATTTTGGCAAAGAAAAATGGGAATTCAAGGAATTTGGAAGAGTACTTCCATAAGAATGAGTCGATGTTGAAGTAAAAACAAAAATCTACCAATAAATCGCAGTTAATTTCATACTTTATTCAAAATTTAAATTTTCCATTTTTTTTTATCTAAATCTAATTTCCATCTGCTTTTTTAATATTTTAAATAAATCAAAATAGCGCTTAAAAAATAAAAATATATCCTCCCTGTACTTAAATTTAAGATCAGTGTGTAGCCTTATTTTCACTTTTTAAACTGTTTTTGCAAAAAATTTTATCACAGGGAAAAATTAAAAATACCTGCCATTTCTCATTCATTTTAGAAATATTTTTAATCCTTATAAGGCATTAAATTGGGCAAAATTGTATCACAACACACATAAGCAAACAATTATTGAAATTTCAAATAGCATAAATGGTCTAGAAAATGTTTATGGGGCATGTTGAAAAGGCTACACTCGTCAAGTTAAAAGAAAGGAAAAGTACGGTAGCAGAATATTTCTCCGGTCCAAGTACGTCATCCAGAAAATCCCTTGAGGGTATTATTCACTCTTGTGGCGGCTTACTCCCAAAATTCACTTGATTAACCGCCTAATAAATTAGAAAAAATTAGTAAGATTAAAGAAATTTTTGTGCATTAAAAAATTTTTAAGTGAATATGAATTATAGAAGACGCAGAAAATTGTTTCACCCATTTTGGTCTTCTGGCAAGGTAAAATTACACTTCGGGTTCAAATGAAAACTATGGAAGAGTGGAAAATAGGTTGAAGTAGAATAATGGAAATTGAAATAAAAGATTTATGTAACATTTTTGATTAAATCATTTTTTGTTTTAAAATTTTCCTCATTTTGGCCAATATCTTAGCAAATTTTCGAATTATTAATTAAATTTCAAATGCTTTATAATATTATCTATATATTACCTGTTCCCTAATTTACGGCAATTTGAATGTGTAAAATATGGAAAATTAAAATTACAAGACAGGAAAATTATTTTTAATGATTATTTTAATTATAAAAAATATTATTTTTTAAGCTTCCCCCGGTAGCCCTGTTGAAGATTTTTATTTGTGCATTTCTAATTTTTTTTAAATAAAAAAGCAATAAATACGATCATTTTCAACAGAGAATAAATTATTTTATCCATTAAAAATTTTTATCCATTAAATTAAAAAATGTTTTATTCATTTTTTGGCTCCTCAAAAAATTTATAGAAAAAAATTCTCCTTATCATCCAAAATCATCAATTCAAAAAATGTTCCAATTTATTATTTCCATCCAACTTTTCATTCTTTTTTCGTTCATTTCTCTTGCATATTGTGACAAATATAATTATCGAATAACTGGCAACCTTCGTTGCAGCATGCAGCGAAAAGCAAAAGCCATTGGAGGGAATTAACTTAAGGAGTCTAATTTGCTAATGGACAGTGTTTTAGGCAGCACAACAACAACAAAATTTGGTTATTTCGATGTGCAAGGTCAAATCTATGAAGATAATCCGAAGCCATATTTGAAATTTGAAGCAAAATGCGTTAGCTAATTTTCAATTTCCAATTAATAATGAATTTAACTCATAATCAATTCAGGGGAATTGCAAATTCACTGTTAAAGTTAAGCTCTTTGGAACCGAAGAATTTCAAAATATTTTTGATGTGGGCAATTATGAAAGAACGGCGAAAATTGTGAATGGACCGAATTTGGATATTATGGAAATGAAATGCTAAATTTTGAAATTCTATTTGATCCACTTTGAATATTTTTGAGATATAAATCGCAAAAGGATAAAATTGTTAAGACATTAAAATAAAAATCAAATATAAATTTTGGCTGGCATTTTGCATTTAGTCTTCATTTTTTGCCGCATCCCGTGCCCCAACAATAAATGATAGGGTTGACCACCAGTGTTGAAATGGGATAATTAAACTTGTTAAACATTTTAATTATTTTATGTTATAATAAAAATAAGTTTTAATAAGAAATTGGGAAAAATTTATTTTGGCAAAAATATTTCTTTCTACAGGATTTTTTTTTGTTTATGCTATTTAGGTCTTATATCGAAATCTTTTTAGTATTGTTTAGGATTAGGGCTAGAAATGTGGCATAGTATGTATTTAAAAGAAGTCTTATCTGGCCATTTTTATGACCCTAAATACATTAAGAAAATTTAAGTTATCAAAAAATATTCTTTGTATTATGACTAGGGTTCAGCGGTATCGGGATACCGGTCGGTATTAATACCGAAATACCAGGGTTTGGCCAATACCGATACCGATATTGCTAATACCGCTACCGACCCCAGTAATACCGTTACCGATTTTCCAAATCGGTATTAATCGGTATTGACAAGCACCCCATAAAATGGCATTTTTGGCCAAATTTTTAAATTTTTTTAAAATTTTTTTCTTTAAAATGAAAATTTCAGTCAAATTTAAATCTTTTATGAAGCTATTTTTTATTTCTCTTTATCAAAAATTTTTGATTTTTGAAAGAAAAAAATGATTTTTAAAAATTTTTTTGCCATTTTTTCATCAAATACCGAAATACAGACTAATACCGATACCGACTAGTGCCAAATACCGATAACGTTTACCGACCCTAGACCCAATACCGATACCGGATACCGAGTAGGCTGATACCGGCCAATACCGTTACCGACTTTGACCCCATACCGATACCGCCGAACCCTAATTATGACTAGTAATTAATTAATTTTATAGAAAACAGAGTGCCTCAAAATTATGCCCATTCTCTCATTTACATAATACATACATATATTGCTTGCAGCAGATTTTGATTTTTTGTCGATCATATCGTAAAACCTCAATCAATGGCTCAATTTATTTACAAGGATCGATTTAATTTATAAGATTAAATCAATTTGATTATTTTTATGTAATGGCCAATTGATATTTCGGTTTTTAAACCGGTTTAACATTTTTAAAACAAATTATAACTGACCAGAATTGGCATTTTCTATACTAAATCGATCATGCCTAATAGAATGTGTAATAAATTAAAATTGATTTATGATGCTACTGAGATGAAATATGGCTATTGCACAGAATATAATGTTAAAAAACTTAAGAAATGAAACAATTTCAATCCGCATTCCTCAATCAATAATGGCCCTCAATTTTGTGAAAAAAAAAATATTCAATTATCCAAAAATTTAACTCACCCCCATTTTAGAGATTTCTCTATCTTTCACTCTAAAATAATGCAAAATCAATTAATTTTAATTTATTTGACTTTATTTTCTATTTCAATAAATCTGTTGCTGAAAAATCCAATGGATAATATCCAAGGCTTTGGCGGCTCTTGGGATGATGAACCCGAAAATTGGGAGAAAACACTATATCCAGCTGTAATTTTTCTCTTGAAATTTTGTAAATAATTTATTACAGCAAAATACGATGGAGGGAAATGAAAATGCAACTGCTGATGAAGTGGAAGAAGCATTTAAACTTGTAATTGTGCAGCCACTTTGTGACAATTCTAAAAATCAATCATGTAATTAATAATAATGTTAAATCAAGAGAATAAATCGAAAGTACTAAATTATTTTATAACTTTTATAATTTACGAAGATTAAACCGTTCAAATTTTCATGCGCGATATCTGATATGTCTCTGCTTATTTTTTTTTTCTATATTTTGTCCTTCCCTTCTTATTAGAAGAAAGAGAAAAATTGCATTAAAAAAAGCTTCCATCTTTCAAATATTCGAGCCACACGCAGACAATCATTTTGCATTCAAGGTCCAACCCCTAGTGGCAACAGGCAACCCGACATTTACTTCGCAAACAAGGCCTCTCTTATTAACAATTTTCCTTATGGCATTTATTACCCTTTTCAAACTTTTAAAGCCCTTGGCCTCCTTTCATAGTAATTTCTTCAATCCCTTTGGTAATCATTGTCACCAACAATGATACGGTGCCGATTTTCATGGTCGAAAAATCAATTATTTTTCTGGCTCACTTTATTTACAATTAAAGCATCCTTTGGCCGGTTTGTATTTATAATAAATTCAAAAATTTTTAGCAGATTTAAATTCAGATTTAATTAAATAATTTTTAAAATTGCAGAGGCCCTCGCCGCATCTCCGTCAATGATTGCCAAAAAGAGTGTCCCTGTTATGCCCGAGGTGAATATTTTTTCGATAAATTTTAATTTGGGTGATTTTGAATCATTTTTATATAAAAATTTAATTATTACATTATAGAAATTAAAATAATTTCATTATAAAATTTTCCTGACAAATTTACAATCTAACCGGAAAAATTCGCCCATTTCATTTTTCATTTATTAATTGTCAACTTGAAAATTTTATAAATAAAATATTACCAATTTTGGTAATTTCTTAATTTATGTGTCTATATTTGAAAAAAAAGAAATCTAATTTTTATTATTCAAATTTGATTGTAAAACAATGAGAAAATACTATTTAAATTTAGAATTTATGCCTAATTTTAGATGTAACATAGGATGATTTCGGGGATGAATTAAGAAGTATTCTGATTTTTGGATTTATTATTGAAATGCAAGCTTTCCATCAACATTTCAGCCAAAAAATGTGCCCGTTCGTGTCCCATTGCCAATCGCTCCAGTTCCAAAATTCGCGTCAGCTCAGCAGAAGAAAATTTGCACTAAGAATAAAGCATTTTTAACCGCTTCAGCTGAACCGGATCTGAAAATGATGACAAGTGAAATTGAAGACGAAATTCAAAAGAAGCTTGAAATGAAATTGATGGCACGCCGTGAAGAATATTCTGAAAAGGAACACAAACGAGCCATGGCATTGGAAAAAATGAAAATGGCAAATCTGAAATTGACCAAAGAGAACCTGCAACTGGAGTTGGAATTAGAGAAGATGAAATTCGGGCAACAAAAACAGAAAAATGGGATTGAATTAAAGGATGTATTTTATTGATCAAGTAAAATAAATTGTTGAGAATAAACTTATGGATAATACTCTTGGCTATTTAAAGAAGAAAATTAATATAATTTACTAAGTAAATGGTCCAAAATTTCCGTATCATAAAATATATTCTTGGGCTAAACGCCGATTTGGCCATTTTTATTCGCTTAATCCAGGCCAAAACTTCGCGCGGACAATTTGCCCGGTCAAAACTGGTTATGCCCGGTCAAAACTGGTTATGCCCGGTCAAAACTGGTTATGCCCGGTCAAAACTGGTTATGCCCGGTCAAAACTGGTTATGCCCGGGCAAAACTGAATTAAGCCGAAAATAACTAAATAAAACCTGAAAATAACTAAACATAATAAAATAACTATAAATAAAAATCTACTATTAAATAAAGTTACAAATAACAAAATAAATAATCCAAAAACCCTTCTAATGAAAATTATATTATTTGAAATATTTTTATTGCCATGTAATTTTGATTAATTAATTTTAAAATTAATGAATGTTTTTTATTTAGCTAAACATGAATCTCGAATTCAATGAAAAATTCTCGTTATATTTGCAACAAAAATCATATACTTTTATTCCGACAAAAGAAAAATACGATTCTATTATTGAAGCAGTTATGAAAAGAGCAAATGAAGAAAAGCCAGTTGTAAAAAATCAACAAGAACGAAAATGGATGGCAAAGTAATTTAATTTAAATATTAGTTATTTCCAATTAAAAATTCAGCTATAATGTGAAGATGGTTGAAGGCAAGCCACAGCTTTACAAAGATGAAAAAATTGTCATCAAACAGGAAGAAATATTTGATCAATAAAAATATTTGAAATAATATAATTTTCATTAGAAGGGTTTTTGGATTATTTATTTTGTTATTTGTAGCTTTATTTAATAGTAGATTTTAATTTATTTGGTCGGCAGCAGAAATAGTCGACAAAAACATTAGAAAAGGATAAATTTTAAAATCATTTTTTATTAAATTGTTTATTTCAAATGGCATCGAGACAAACAATTCTTTGACCAATTCAATTGGCATTTCACTTCGTTCAATGCTATTTTGTTGATTCATTTTTCAGCAGGAGAAATTAGTGTGAAATAATTTTTTAAAATTATTCCTAAGAATTCTAATTTTTATCATAAATATAATCATTTTTTTAATGTAAAGTACAATGAAAATTGCGCTTTCGAATTTTCAATTAAATTTTACAAATTTTAATTTCATTTTATGGGAGAGGAATGAAACAGTACTATTTGAATTCAATTTCAAATCCTCAACTGAATTTTGCCTCGGAATATGAATGAAAAATACAAAAAATTGTTTTGCCTAATGGGAATTTCCCATTATCAATCAAAAATCTCATTCATAAAATAAATCGCCTTTTGCTGTAGAGATTTAGAATAATAAAATCCAACATTGATGGGGCAATATGGAAAGAGCCATTGGAGAGCAAATTATACTTTTATGAGAAATTTTGCATTGATAAAAGAATATAAAACAAAATTATAAAGAAAGAATCATTCTCCTCAATCAAAATTCAACGTTTTATTATTATTTCGTAGATAAAGAAGGAGGAAATATTCAGATATTTGCCTGAGGCAATTTTCTATTCATATAAAAAGTAATAAATTTTCCAATTTTAATCTGCCATTGGTATTTGAATGACTCCATTTTTAGTCAAAAATACAGAATTTTACCCATAAAATGATTCCATTATGCCCAATGGTGCTAAGTCGATTCCATAATTCTGCAATTTTAAATTTCTAAATTAAATTTATAATTTAAATGTTTTTGCATTGAAAAGAAACATTAAATAAGAAACAAAAACATTTTGAAAAAACTAAACAATAAATATTGACGAAAAAATTTAGAAAAACAAAAATGTTTTAAGTTCAAAAAACAAAAAGACAAAAATATTTTTAAAAACACAAAATGTTTGGAGGAACGAAAACACAAATTTTTTGAAAAAAAAAATACAAAATGTATGCAAAATAAAAAAACAAAATGTTTGCGAAAACAAAACATAAAATTTTGGGAAAAATAAAAACATAATTTTTAAAGGATTTCCATTTTGATAATTTATTTCTTTGTTACAATTATCAAATTTACGTAAATCAGAAATTTATAATTGCATAATTGTGGAATTGCCCATATTTGCATAGCCTTTTTTTTTACCTTTTGTGGAATTGACCCCGGGCCCGGACATGCCCAATCCCTTTGTGTCCCATCATAAAAAATTCACAAAATCCAGTAGGTTCAATATGAAAAGGATGACTATAAAAAGAGTCATTTAATTTTTTTTATTTTTCTCAATCCTTTAATTTAAAAACTCATTCCTTAAAAATTTGAATTGATTTACACTTATACAATTAAGCTTGATTTGAATATATTTGCCCGAAAATTAAATATATACTAATTTTAAAGTTTTGTTCGAATTAAATTTTCTTAAACAAACTGCCGAAAATGAATCAAATACACAACTATGTTAATAATGTACTGGATGAATCCAATATTGGAAATGACATAACACAATTAGCGGACAAAATTGTAAAATTTGAGGTAAATTTTCATTAAAAAATTAAAACTTTTTAATGTAGGAAATTTTCATGAAAATGTCAAACAATTTGGATCATGTGAAAATTGGTGAAAAATTTGGTGAAATGAAGGAAGGAATGGCCAAAATGATGAAAATATTTGAGGAATTGAAAGAAGAGATTATAGGCATGAATGCCGAAAAACGATTTGAAAAGGTATAATTTAAAAATTTATCACAAATAAATTAAAATTAACGAAAATTTTTTCGACAATTTTTGGTTTAAATTTGCTTTGTTTTTTAATTATTGATGAATTTATTTTGTTTTATTAATAAAATTTTGGGAAAATTTTTTTAATTTCAGCTCCCAAAATTAACGTTTCGTAATCAAATAATGCCAGCCGAATTATTGAATGAATTATTTGCATCATTGGCTTTGAAAAATGCTTTTCGACTTCTGGCCAAAATGCCAAATGGCCTTTTGGCCAAAAATGTTCAAAAGACGATCAACGGTATTAAAGAAGTAAATTTGGATGCTTAGAGAAAATTTATAAAAATATTTTGGAATTTTTCAGGCACTGAAGGAAAATAAATGGAATAAATTGGATTGTGGAACAAATTTGACAATATCCAAAAATGAATTGGTTCTCACAAAGCAGTCTAGCAACATAATTGGTAAAAATAAATTTTTTAAATCTCTATAATTTCAACTAATAACTATATTAAAGAAAGAAATTGCGTTCGAGCTATTCATCCAATTCCACCATTCAATTTTATGGCTTCTATGACAATCACTAAACCAATAATTGTATATTATTATGAAGTGAAAATTCTCAAGAATTCAAAAAACGGCTGGTATATCAATTTTTCAATATAATTTGATAAAATAAATTTCAAAAATAAATTTCACTAAAAAGAGCAAAAAAAATAATTATTTACATTTTCCAAGTGCAAAATTTCAATAATATTTTTCTTATTGAAAAATAATATGTACATATTTAACAGGAAAGAAAGTATTACTATTGAATTTTGTAAACAACAATTTTCATTGGATAACAAGGAAGATGGTTCGCTTGGATTTGCGAAAAATTCAATAGGAATTTCGAGCAAAAGTGCAATAATGTTTGAGGGATTTTGGAAGTATTTTGGAAAAGACAATGGATATTTCAAGAAAGGGGATTCTGTCGGCATTGGCATAATCTACCAGTCAAAATCAAAACTGGAATGTTTTTCCACATGCAATGACAAATTGTTGGGTAAATAAAATAATTAGGAAAATAAAATAATTGTAAAATATAAAAATAATAATGCTTAAATAAAAGTTATGAATTTTCAATTTTCATTATGAAATTATAAATAAATTGAATTCAGGGAAAATCGAATTGCCAACAAAATTTGCGAAAATTCAATTATTTCCGGCAATAAATTTGTCCACCAATAGGGATTCAATTCGGGTGAATTTTGGAAAGGAAAAATGGCAATTCAAGGAATTTGGACGGGTTCTTAAATAAAAAAAATGGATAAAAATAATGCCGAGAAAATCAAAAGAAATTTAAAAGAAGAGGAAAATCTCTCTGTCTTTTATTTTTATTTATTAAATTTATTCGATACAATGTTAAAATATTCAATATTCATTTAAGATAATTCTTTAATTAATTTCTTGAATATTTTATTTTTGGATAAGTACAAATAAAATAAATATTCATTGCTTGCATTTATTTTAGCATTTTTATATATTTTTTATTATTATTCAAATGGAAAATATTTCATATTTTGTTTTTCTAAAAAAGATTTATCATCGAAAATTTTACAATTTCATTTAGGAAAAAAGGGTTATTGCTGTCAGAAAATTTCAATAAAATGTCAAAAAAGAGGTAATGTGGAAATTTTTTATTATGTTTGAAAACATTAGCAATAATAAAATAATAAAAAATATTTAAAATTGCTAAAAAAGATTGAAAATTACGAAAAGTTTATAAAGGTTTAGTGGTTATTTAAAAATATTTTTTAGATGAGTCATTTATGCATTTTTCGTATTGCATATTTTAATTTCAGAATTTATTGTTATTATCGATTGGATCATTAACAATTTTATTTGAATATTTTAACAATTTTTAAATTAGATGATCTGCACAATATGTAATCTTAAATGAATTAATTTTTTTTATATTTATTCCATTTTGAGAAAATGAAAATTTTAAACAAAATCATGTTTTTAAAAGCATAATAAATTCATTGTTAATTTTGAGAACAAATAAATTTTCATGAATTGCATAAGAAAAGGAATATTTCTTATCTTTTATCATTCCATCATAACTGGCCATCGATTTAAGAAATCTGTTGATTTTGCCTTGCAATTTTGTCATCTTTCTCTCATTTCATATTCTTGGCAATTAGAGACATCTCATCAAGTCGTTTGTTCTTTAAAAATATTTATTTTAGATATTATCTGAAATTGGAATTTCGTAAAATTTTTAGCCATTGATATCATATTTTAAATCCACTTGTCCATCATCATTTTTGTCAACTTTCTTAAAATAATGGTATGCAATTTTGAAATCATTTTCTTCGTGTTCATTACAAATTCGGATCATATGATCCGTTCCACTCCAAGTTGGATAAAATATTCGATCAAATCATTTGTTTGGTCGACAGCAGAAATAGTCGACAAAAATATCAGAAAAAGATAAATTTTAAGAATCATTTTTTTATAAAATTTTTAGGATAGAAATTAAAAATAAAATTTGTGATTTTTTTTGATCGAAATCGAATGGAATTAAATAAATTCATCATTTGGGAAGGCCCATTGCCCAAAAAATTATACAAACTAATTTACATTTGCCTCTATTCTCTTTAATTTTAATCAATATAGGTGTAGAATATCAAAAAATAATTAAGAATAAGATAAAAAGTATTTGAATGGAAATAAATATTTTTGAGATATTAAATCAATTCATCAATTTTCCAATCTCTATATTCATCATCATTCATCATGCATTTATAGCTATTATTGGCCGAAATCACGAAATAACGATATTAATGCCTTCCTATATGGCGCATTGGTTAAAATGCTAATTAGAGGATTGAACACAGTCATCCAATGTATAAAAAGAATATAAATTGTTGCTTTAACCCATTCATCATCATCATCCACATTTTTTCCATCATTTGACACTTCTTTCGATTTTGATAAATAAAATAAAATTACATAGATGATACCAAAGGCCATATTTATCAATGGTAAAATCGCCTTAATAATAAAATAAAAAAAGTAATTAAAAAATAAATTCTTACTAGGATTATTAAATTTCTGCTCAATTGTTTGCTCAATTCCTTTCTTGGACCAGTCAAATTGGCATTTACAAATTGCGTTACTTTGCGGCCACAAAATGCAATTATTCCAAACCAAATAATGAAAATAATCATATAAATGGCAATGGATATTTTGGATAAAATATTAACTGGTTGTGTAAAATGTTTTGATGATCCATCCACGTATGCGAATGTTATTGTTGTTAGTAATTCGCCATCAGCATTATTATCCATTGATTTAAAAGTGGTATTAATCAAATAGATATATACACCAAAAATGCCGGAAGGAATGAATGCAATTGAGAGCATTTGCAGGTATTTAAATATATTGATTTTAATATCACTGAATTTCATATGAAAATATATTTTTTAATTTTATAATATTTTAGAAAATTATTAATTTTCTTTTCTACGAAACCAATTCACCAAGAAGAATAAATGGTATGTATAATAAATATTGGAAAATGAATTTAATTTAACCAGATTTTTTCATAAATGTAATTTGATTTTTTGATTATAATTCAAATTATAAATCCATTAAAGTTGGGTTAAAAATATAGAAAAATTTATAAAAACCATAAAAAAATTATATAGCAACCGATGCATCTTGGTGAGATCTATCAATTGGTTTTATGATTTAGGGGTCTAGGATAGGACTAGGGTTGGATAGAGTCGATTTTTAGACGGTTTCGGTTTGAAAACTCGGTTTTCAGTTTTTGAAAAAGTCGCTTTTCAGTTTCGGTTTCTCTTATTTTCGGTTTAAAATAGAAAAAATCCCCAATTTCGGTTTAAAATTTCATTGATTTTCTCAAAAAGAAACCGACTCTATCCAACTTTATCTAGATCTAGAACAATCCACTTCTAAACACATATCCCTCAATAAAAAAAAGTTATATTATTCAAACAGAAACTTTTTAAATTTTTGCTCATGTTAATGAAAAACAATGTTATTACGCATTTTTTTCATAATTGGAATAAAAAATTTTAGCATTATTTCTAAAATATAATATTACCGATTGAATAGAAGATATCGATAAATGAATTGGACTGCCAAACCGTAAACATCGAAGAAATGGAGAGTAAACCAAATACAATATAATATAATCAATTGTCCTTCTGAATTGAAGCAATCGATAAAATAACCCTCAAATAAAATATTTGTGGTGTTTTGTGTGAAAATCGACTAAAAATTTTTTTTTGTTTATTTAATTTTTATTTAAATTTACTGGCTGTCCTAAAGTGGTGATCAGCAACACCAAAATATCCAGAATGCCAGTTTGAAGGAGGATTTGACTGTGCAGTCTCATTACTTTTGGTGTTTTCTTGAGGACGAACCAAATCAGCAAAAGATTAATGGCAATTCCAATTGGAGGACATAGACGAGCATTCCACCAATGTATGGTATTCATTGTGGCGGGAGCCATCCTCAAAATTATATTCTCTAAAATTTATTCGGGATAATTTATATTTATAATTCAATTTTGAAATAAACAGGAATTAATTTTTACAACATTTATTTATTTGTCAACATCGTTTTGGCCGGCTGAAAATAGAGCATAAATTTGACGAAAATTATCTACGTCATATCATTTGAATAAAATGCTCATATATGATTAATATTAAAGTTAATTTCCATATGTCGTTAAAATATTAAGCAGGTGATTTTATTAAATCTGCGCATGAATAATAAATTCATTTGATAATTTACGAAATTACGTTTTTTAAAATTTATTTTCAGCATTGGCTAAATTAGTCCAGTCAAGATTCATTACCTCTTTACGTAATTATAATTCTTTATTTTAATTATTAATAATACTCTTCTTAAATGAATAACAGTTTTTACTGACGAATTTGTTGCCATTTATATTACAAGGTAATTTATTCCAATAAATGAATCTGTTTTTTTCACATTATTCAATTCTGCTGGAAGTAACCAATTCAGCAAGACTAAAATTGAAATAAAGAATTTAACATGATGAATTGAATTATAAATAATTTTTTAATAATTTGTAAAGGGAAAATTGAAAGAAATTTTAACCAAAAAACAAAATTGATTTGAAAAAGTTTTGCCCATAATTATTTTCTTATAATTTGCGATCCAGTTCTTTTTGTATGTAACCCATATCATTTTTTATTTTATTGCTTATCGAGCGCTCAATTTAATTTAAATTGAAATCGATAAACACACAAAAATGAATTAAAAAACTCCATACAAAAAAATATTTTTATATATATTTATGAAAAAAAATTATTTCAAATAATGTTCATTTTTGATTGGTTTCGATTAATAAATAAATTGCATAAAAAAATTATGGGTTTTCGCCACCGTCGCTATATTCTCCTCCTTCAATAAATTGGACCGGGCTACCATCGCCATAGAATCATTATAGCAAAGCATTTCATCCACTCGGAAAGCTCCAACCCTTTTATCATTTTCTGATCGCATTGCAATGGCCCAAAATGATTCACTTTGTTCAGTTTTTTATAAAAAGATTTAATTATTAATTATTCCAATGAAAATAATCCAACCTGGCAAACTAAAGTAATGTTGAGGTAATTGACGCCTTTTACAGGAACTATTGGAAGTCGATAAGTCCATTCGACGCCATTGATCTAAATATGAGGGTAAATAAATAAAAAAAATGTTGTAAAATAAATTATATTTTATTTATTAGTATTTGTCCTATTTTGGCGCTCTCATTTCTTAAAAACTTTATAAATTTTTATAATATTAAATTTTTCTTTTTTCCTACCTATTAATTATTAATTTCTTTAAAAAATTTTTAATTTAAATATCCCATTAGTATAAATTTATCTAATAAGTAATTATGAAATATACAAGAAAATGGGTGTTTGTTGGACGTTCTTGAAGACCAATGGGACAAAGAATATTGGCCGGATTAATGCCATTTTCATTGCATTTTAGATCCCTATCATTGCTTATGTTTGTCAAATTCACATTCGGATCCCTTTCCGGATTCCAAATCTCATCCGGGGTGGGACAATCGCAGGCATATTTAATTTCAGGAATTGCTAAAAAAAAATTAAAGATATATAGAACAAAATAAATTAATTTCATTTTAGAAAAAATTTTTTGTTGCCATTAATTTAGCAGGTAAATTTATTTTTTATGCTATTTCATTATTTTATTTTCATATTCTAAACATTCAATTAGAAATATCCGTCGAACCATTTTAAAATTATTATGTCCAAAACAATCAATTTAATTTATATATTATACTGAAGAGTTTAATATGAATATTTTTTTCGAAATTTTTGTTTACTTTTTTGTACTAATTTGTAATTTCTGAAATATTAAAACCTCAATTCTAATTTCCATGTTAATAGATTGAAAAGGATAAATTACAATATAATTTTATTATTTTTTACCTGTTCCAATGATCAAATCGAAACTGACTTCTTTTTGACCTTTGGGTAATAGTAGGGTTTGTTCCCCCCCCCCTTTTTTTTACTAAAAAATTTTTATTTTATTTTTCCCTAAAAACGTATACTTAGGGGTTTTCGATGATGGGCGATCCGAATTTAACATTAATTTTTCATTAACTGTAAGGCTTGAACTGTTTACGGTTCACAAACAGATTTGAAAAAATGAATTTATGTATTTTGGGTCATATTATACATGATTCGACGCGTTTCGATGAGCTGATCATTATTCTGCAATCGGCTTTGTATAAAACCCAAAATCAAAAAAATTTCTGGCCATAAGTCACCTATATACCTAATGGAAATTTAAATGACCATAACTTTTTAAATTTTGGGTTTTATCCGAAATCGAATGCAGATTCATAATCAGCTCATCAAAACGCGTCGATTCATGTAAAATATTACCTAAAAATAGCGAAGTTCAATTTTTTCACGGTTTATAAACCATTACTGACTCAGAAAATTTAATTTATGAAAAATTAATGCTAAATTCGGATTCCCCATCATCGAAAACCCCTAAGTACACGTTTTTAGGTCAAAATGAAATCAAAAAATTTTTTTTGGAAAGAAAAGGGCGGGGAACAAACCCTACTATTACCGACCTTTGCCGAAATTATTCATTCTTAATTCCAATAAAATTTCTCCTAATTTATTCTTTTCATTTTTTGTGATCGATAATGGCAATTCTTGAGCGCAGCAAATTCTCGAACCTTATATTAAAAATATTTAATTATTTTAAAAATTACTGAAAAAGGCGACCTGATTCCGTTTTGTTTTGTTGAAATTGAATGCGTAGATAATTTTCGCAAGGATAAATCCAGTCATTGCTACCGCACGTAATAATGGGGTATGCTTTTGGGCATTGAAGACCCTCCAATCGTTGGACTGTAATATCACGAAATTCTATGGGTTTTTGATCGGGAGTAAATGGCTAAAAATAAAAACATTTTTATATGAAAATATAATTATGATACTTGAATCAGAAAGAAACAGCTTCCCTTGCCAGAAATACTTCCAGTAAATTGAATTACGTCATTGTTTAAAGATTTCACATCCAAATTGCAAATTTTTTTATCTGTATTAAATAGATTTTTTCAATTAATTTCATTAAAATAAATTTAATTCTAATCTTTCGTTTTAAAAAAATTGCAAATTTTCTTATTTGGATTAAATAATTTATTTCTTAAAAAATATTTCAACTAATATTTTATTTAATAAAATTGCATACCAAAATTGGCTAATTTTTCACAGTGTTTGCCCGAAAAACCACGAGGACAGCGACATTTACTGCAATTATTTGGGTCTTGATAACCATCGTGTAAACATTTAATTTGAGATGAATTATTGCAAGCAACTATAAAAATTAAATTTTGATGATTTATAAAAAAAATTATTGTACAATAAAATTCGTGATCCGCACAATAATATTTATTGAGCACTCTGCTGTCGCGATAAGCCAATCCTCCATTCCAATCATATGAAATTGAATGCTGATAAGCTCGCAAATATGGAATAAATGAATAGATCTTTCTCCTATTAAAATTATTTTTATTTAAATTAATCAAAATATATTTTGAAACCCGAAACGATCATTCTTCCACCACATTGGATAATGCATCACAGAAGCGTATTCGAAAGATGTATTATAACCGTAAATTGATTCCGGGGGCAGTCTATCTTCTTCTTTGTCAAAATGGGTAAGCTTTCCGGAACGCTAAATAAAAATTTTGCTATAGTGATTAATTGTGCCTAAATACCAGTAAAATATGATATTTGTCTCGGTCAGCGCGATCCATTTCATGATACAATCCCAATGCATGTCCAATTTCGTGTACAGCATCTCCATACTTCAAAAGATTAAATTTATTTTAAATAGAATTTTATAATTGTTAAGAAGAAGTGGATTAGGCAAAAAAAATGAAAAATCTTGTTTACTTATTGGATATATGGGAGTAAAATTGAAAAAATATGCGCATATATCCTAATTTTCTGCCACCCTCAACTAGTCAATTTTCAATCAAGTGTTGGCAGTTAGCACTATATTTTAATAACGATTTAGAAAAATAATTAATAGTTTGACTGGAAATTGAGGCATAGTTTTATGATTTTTGAGGAAAAATCCAAAATTCAACTTGATTTTGTGGAAATAACCTAATCAATTATTATTATTTATTATTAAGAAAGGACAATCTTTATGATATCAAAATATTCTGCTATTCCTCAATGGCATAAATTTTTTATTTAATATTATTATTTGAATTGAAATTTTGTCTAAAGATTTTAAAATTTTAATACTTTAGTTTTATCAACATAAATGACGTGTTCGCCTCCTCCACGTCCAATTCCACCAGCACTTTGGCATTCACCTTCAGCTGTATCGAAAAACATATGATCATTTGGTGTATTGATTGATTCATTTAATTGAAAACGGAGGCACGTCTCAATTCTACGAAATACAAATTTTAAAAAAAGTATTTAAAATTCACACTTACTCAATACGTGCAATTGCTTTTAGGACTGTTTTTCGCAATGCTTCTGAAAAAAACAAAATATAAAAAAATTGCTAAATTTATCTCCTGACTCATTTTGCCATTATTTTTATTAAGATCATCAGAAAATTTGTATTGAATTGGATTTTTCCAGCGCCATTCCCATCCTACGGGACGTCCAAAAATTTGTCGTTTCTTAATATTATTTTTTCTTAATGGAAGTCGGCATCCTTCGCCCCGGCCACATCCCATTTCTAGGTAAATAAATGTATTAATACTTTAAAAATTAAATATGCCTAACGTTTTTCATAAAATTCCAATTCTCTTTCAATATTCAATGGTGTAAGTTGCTTTTTTCCAGTAATCCTTTCCCCAAAATAGTTTGGATCATCACAATGTTTTGAGTGGAAGAATTTCTTACGGCGTTTCTCTTCATCGTTACCTGGTTCCAAATTGTCTTCTGGTTCTTCTTCAATGATTATCCAATCGGGTATACGGCGTCGTTCCTATCAGAGTTATAATTTTAAAAAAAGAAGAAAAAAGTTTTTTTGCAAATGAAAAATAGGAATTTAAAAAAATAAAATATTGATTTAATTTTAGTGAGACAAAAAAGTATTTGTTTCAAATTGATATATTCCGAAATCCGATTTTAATTCAAAAATGTTAATAAATATGTATTTTCTCTTTTTCGAAATTTGTTCGCCAAAATGTATTTTCTTTTTGGAAAATGCTAACCAAAATATGTTTTTTGTTTTTTTCCAGACTTTAAAATTTATTATTAAAGATGTCTATTCAAGTTATTTATATAAATATTAAGAAATTTGTTTGACATATTTTTTTCGGGAAATATTTAAAATGTCGAAAAAATTATTGAAAATGTAGAAAAGAGTATTGAAAATGTCGAAAAGTTTATACCGGTTTAACGGTTTGCCAAAAATTTACAAACCATATACCATTGGATAGAGCTCGTCAAGACGCGTCGATTGGTATATAATTTGTCATGGTTTAATTGATTTTGAACCAAAACCCCTTTGGTGGTTTAAGTGGTTTAAAACCCTTAATTTTTGATCAAATCACGACAAAATATACCAAACGACGCTTCTTGACGAGATCTATCGATTGGGTATAAGGTTTGGGGTTCTAGGACAAATCACTAAACCGCTATAAACTTTTCTACATTTTCAATGTTTTTTTCTACATTTTCAATAATTTTTTCGGCAAATTAAATCAGGGGTGCGCACGGGCCCAAGAAATCCGGGCCCGGCCCGGCCCGGGCCCATCCACACTCGGCCCGGCCCGGCCCGGCGATTTTTCGCTCTGGCCCGGCCCGGCCCGGCCCGGCCCGGGCCTGGGCCCGAAAGCCCGGTTAGTAAATTTTTTTAAAATTTTTTCTCCTTAAATTTAAAAAAAAATTTTTTTCACCTTAAATTTTTTAAAAAATTTTTTCTCAATTTTTTCACCTAAAATTTTTTGGTAAAATTGATAATTCTTCGAAGCAATTTTAAAAAGAAAAATTGAGGTATTTATACAGTTTTGTATCTGCGTTTTGAAACTGAGAAAAAGTGAAGGGTCCCCTTTTTGGGTCATCAGGATTCGGGTTATGAATGGTCAATCAGTGATAGTACATATCCCAGTAATCCCTAATGACCTTAACCATATTCCCTACCACCAAAAGTGGGACCCTTCACATTTCTTTCTCATCAAAAAATCGGATAAAAAGTATACAAGTAACAAGTATCAAATAGGAAAAGAAATTGTGCAAAAATGATTAGAAAAAATTAATTTTATTTCAAAAAATGTTTAAAATTTTTAATGAAAAAGTCATTTTTTGGGGGATGAATTTCTTACCGGGCTTCCGGGCCTAAGCCCGGCCCGCTTCGATCCAGGCCCGGCCCGGCCCGGCCCGCCACCAACTAGGCCCGGATCGGGCCGGCCCGTGCGCACCCCTGAATTAAATACCATCCTATTTTTTTCCAATTTCCATACCTCTAATTCTGGTTGAATGTCTTTATTTTCACAAAGCCACATCGACTGGCAAATACACTCTTTGTATATTAACATTTTCTCACATTGCTTCCCAAATTTATTTTCACAGAAATCTTTCTGCATAAATAATTTAATATTATATGTAATTAAGCATAATGCAAAACCTTTTTGCCATCTTGCAATTTAATTTTTTCCATTTTGCTAGCATTTTGATAATACATTCCCTCAAATATGTAACAATCTTCTTTTGAACAGACAAACTCAATTTCCCGAATCATTGAACCGTTGCGGAAATATTCAACTAGCATATCCATGAATGAAAATGCCAATGCATTCTAAATAATAATGCAGAAAAAATTTGGTATTGAAAAATTTCATAAAATTTTTTCTTATTAACAAATTTTTGAAATTAAATTTAGTCATATTTTGGCTTAAAATGCCAAATTTTTTTACATTAAATTATATTTTTTTCAACAAATTAATATGCATTGCTAAAATAGGTATAGGCATTCAGATTTAAATTAATTAGTTTTTTTTTTTAATTCGAATCATGAAGAATAGACTTAAATAATATTTTATGATATTTTTTATCTTATTTTTTTTCTTATAACCTGCTCCACCATTTTGCCCAATGCTCTAGGACTAATTTGAAATTGTTTGTTCGGCATTGATTCATCCACATTCAAAATTTCAATGGAAGCAGCAGTTCCGTCATTAAAAATTGACTTTTTCAATAAACGTGTATAAAACATATAGTCATTTTGTTGATCAGCAATGCCAAAAAGAAGTGCAATTTCAATCGAACCATCCTCATTGGGCACTAATTTATATCTTCAAATATTAAATATAATTTTTTATTAAATTATTTTTACTTTTTAGCTTATTAAATAATTGTTTTAATATTATAAGAAAAAATAATTTTTCATCACGAAAAGATCCAACAAAGTAAGCTCACTTTTTGGACGAATAAGAAGTCTGAATTATTATGTGGGATGTGTATTTGTCGCCACCATGATATTCTGAACAAATGCCAAGGCCGAAACCGTGTTTGACCAAAGAATGTTGCTTTTTCATATTGCAAATTTTGGCAATAATATTTATTTCTTCATTTTCATTGTTAACCTAGGGCAATAATTAATGAAGAAAAATTTAAATTTAGGCGCACATAAAATTGAGGAAAAACAAATACATTACGACCCTCAAACAGACTATTCCAGCAAATGAAGAGGAAAACAGCATTCTCTTTGCTGAAATAAAATAGATATATTTAATTTAAAGTACATTGGAATAAATATTTAAAGTATATTATTTAATTTGCAGGAAAAAATACTGAATTGCGGAAAAGATTATACTAGTTTAGTGGTTTGTCCTAGAATCCCAAACCAATACCCAATCGATAGACCTCGACAAACCACATCGAATGTTATATAATTGGTTGAGTTTTGGCAAAAATTATAGTGTTAAACCATTTAAACCATATTTTTTTGGTTCAAAACTATTTTATAAAATTAGTTAAATCTAAACCAAATAATTATTAAATGATGCATCTCATCGAGATCTTTCATTTAGGGTTGAGGGTCAATAACAACTAAATATTTATAAACCGGTATAAACTTTTTTGCATTTTCAGCATTATTTTCTGCAATTTCAGTAATTTTACAGTTTCCCGATATTTAAATAAATTAAAATTATCGAAAAATATTTATATGACATATTAGTTTGTTAATATAAAAAAAGTCTTCAATAAATTCTTTCTTATCCATTATATGGTATTTAAAATATTGTAAAATTTAATTATATTAAACTAACTTTAGACATCCAATGCTGCTCGGCTGGCATGATTCCTTTTGCGCTTTTTGTTCCTTTTCTTCTTCGCACTTTTCTTTCTCTCTCCTCCAAACAATACATCTCATCCACGTCCGGCTCACATATTATTGCGCAGCTCTGATTGGCCATAATTTCATTGTATTTGCTTGAATTGCATTGATTATATCGGAAATCAATTCGTCCAAAATCGAGGCGGAAAATTGGTAGAACAAATTCACCATTGCCAGGGGGCAATTCCTTATTCAATGTGCTAAATAATTTGACTCGGGTAGAGCTCAGGGCTGCCATAATACCGGGGAAACCCAGCATTTCCCGGGTTTTTGATGTCCCGGCCGGGGTTTTGCCGGGGTTTTGAAAGTGCCGGGTTTTTTGCCGGGTTTTTCATATTTTGCCGGGTTTTGCCATGTTTTTAAATTTTTAGCTAAATTTTTCGCTGCGCGGCCATTTTTGGGTCTAATTTTTCGCTGCGCGGCCATTTTTGGGTCTAATTTTTCGCTGCGCGGCCATTTTTGGGTCTAATTTTTCTTCCAATCAGGGCCCATTTTTAGCTATTTTTTCTCCCTATCAGGGCTTTTTTAGCTACTTTTTCTACCTATCAGGGCCATTTTTAGCTAATTTTTTTCCTTCCTTCGCGGCTTTTTCTGGCTAAACTTTTTGACGGCAGACCGATTTTTAAAGCTTATGATATCTTTATTTCATAACGCACATGCTCAAAAAGTCAATTAAAAATATGCTCAAAAAGTCAATTAAAAATATAAATCTGAAGTAGAAAATTTTTACAAGCTTTTACTAAATTGCATTTTAACACGTTTTAAAAGATGCCGGGTTTTTACCGGGGTTTTGAAAATTTTTGCCGGAGTTTTGCCGGGTTTTTAGAACCGAATGCCGGGGTTTTGACTTTTGGAGATGGCACCCCTGGTAGAGCTCAAATTTGTTGTTTCTGGCAATGATTGGAACCTGGGAAATAATTTTTATTAAAAATTAATTGGATAATTTTTTGAAAATTTTGTGCTTTTAAAACCAACCAATTTTCATTGAATCCCACGTCTGCCGAAACAAATTCATCATATTTATAGAGAACACCAAAACAAAAAAATGCGAAAACAATGAATGTGAAGCGAGGAAATAGCATGCCGCCCATTTGGGCAATCAAGCAGCGGCTAGTACTGAATATTTTTATTTATTTTTAACCAAATTTTGAATGAATAAAAATATAAAAATCATAAAGTATATAAAATTAAAAAAAAATAAAATATATAAATTGGTGAATGTATAAATCATCATCATAAATATTAAAAATGAATTTGTCATGGGAAATTATTTTATTAGCTAATAAATTTTATTAGTCATGAGTCATCACATCACCATTTAATTTTTTAATTTTTTCTTCATCAAAAATATATATTCTTCATTTAATCAGCAAAATTTGTGAAAAATATTGAATATAATGAGTAAAAAAATGAATATTTGGAATGCAAATTCAATATTACCATGCGACGAATTACATTAAAAAATTTTTTCAATTTGATTTGTAATAGAATAAGTTTAAACATGTTTAGCATACTTTGATAGTTTCAAAATAAAGGAAAATGAATATTATCATTAATAGAATGATTCAGTGCCTGTGAATGACGATAACAATTCATAATGGGTGGATGGAAATATAAATTGGCTTAGGTGACTCAATTTTCGAAACCTAAATTATTATGGCGTTGCACTTTTATTAAAAAAAATGGAGGAATAATTCATATTACTTCCCTTCATCTATAGTAGCGATTAAAGAAATACAATCTGTGGTTAACATCCTTAATTATCTTCACAAATGGGATGCAAATCGTCTCGACTGATTTTTATTCCCATTGAACATTGGGCAGAGATGTAACCGATTGCGTTGCTGAGAAATAATTAGTTTTTAAAAATGCTTAATTGGTAATAACATTTTTCATTATTCGTATTAAAGTTTTCCGCTTCAAAAAATTTCATAAATTTATTGTGAACAAATTTTCACTATTAGGTGGGAAATGACCTCAATTTTTCTTATTACAAGAAAAACTTCATATTCATAGTCATCTTTCTTGAAAATATAATTTTTTAATGACTTTTTTGCAAAGAATCTTATATCTGCATTTTCCATCTAAAAGAAAGAATTCATTTTCATAATTACTAAAAATGAGAGAATATGACATAATTGAGGTCAAACACATCATGCATGGTGTTAATGAGGACTACAAAAATCGTAAAAAATTTTTAGAGATATTCAAAAAAAATTTTGAACCACAAAATTCTTCCCGGAATGTCTATTAATTTTAGAGTTGAAAATATTCCAGAAAAATAAAATTTAAAAAATAATTTAAATAAAATTTTAAAAAATATTTTTCAGAATAAAACAGAATACAATAAAATTAAATTATTCATTTTTTTATTTTCCAAATTTTTTAATTTAATTAATCATCCTTTTTATAATTAAAATTTGTTTATTTTCAAATTGCATTTATTAACATAGTGCATATGGAATTCATTTTTTTGCTCTTAAAATTTTCCCATGCCCTTTTGACTGACTGATGTTTGTCTACCCAAATCAACTTTTTTTTTAATTCAGCCATATTCAAAATATTAGAGAAATTAAATTAATTCTTTATTATATATTTAAATATTAATATTTGAGAAAAATAAAACGAAAAATGGATCAAATGAATATTGCCAGAATTGGTTTCACCATAAATTTATTGGTTGATGAAATCGGAGCTGTCCTCTTTATCACCTTGATTTATGTGATCATTAAATACAGGTGAAAAACATATTTACTTTAAGGGAAATATTTAAACATATTATTAAATTCTTTCCTACGAATATTATTCATTTTTAATTTTTTTAGATTAATTATAACAACTTTTTCTTTGGGTAATTATTTTTCTATGTATCAATCTAGACTCAATTTTGTTCAAAATGTTTTGATAATCTTAGTAAGCATAATGTCTACATTGACCAGGAATTACGATGTCACAAAATTTATGAATTATAAATTTTGGTTGCTGGCATTGTCTCTTTTCCAAAATGGTCAAATATGACGTATGACGAAGAAATGAATGGGCATATTTGTATTTAGATCAAAATTACCTTAAGGAAAATCATTTTAATGATTATTGAAATTATTAAAGCAGCACCTAAATTAAAAATTATACATACAGTAATTTTCTTGATAGTTGCCTAAGAGAATTATTTTTAATAACTCTTTCCGATCAAAAAGGGAGGCATTTAATATAATAATAGAGTTTAGTTTTATACTTGAGAAAGGGTTAATGTTATGAAAAATATGATATATCTTATATTTAATAAAAGAAAATTATTCAATATTTAAAAATTTGAATATTTTTAATATTTCATTAATAAATTTTTAATATATTTTATAGGAATCTCCGTAAAACGCATTGCTTGAAATTGATTGGCATTTTTATGTTCTGCAATTTATTCAACAAAATTATAATTTGGGGTCCATATTTGATTCGCGTCATTCCACTGGTCAATATGCCAATGATTTTGGTATTTAATAACATTGACCCCATGCAATGGCCAATTGCCATTTTCCACTTTAATTGCTTTCGATCGTGCCGTCAGCGTATTCTTTCCAACATGGTAAAAGATAGTCCAATTTATTATAATATATAACAAATTCTAGTCACTGGACCTTTCTTTTGGCCATTATCCAATTTCGGAAATAATAAATTCTGGAAGGCCATATGCTATTGAAAAGTCCTAAATTTGTCAAAAAAAAGTGTCTTTTATTATGTTTAGGAAATTAAAAATATCTTGTGGAAAAAGTGGGTTTTCATCCAAAAAAAATAAGAAATTATTTTGTAATTTTTAGTAATTTTTAAAATCCGATCAATTTAGATCTTTTGAGGAAACCGTTTAATTTCTTAAAATTAATACAATGAGATAATAAATAATTTTTCTTTACAAATTTACAGGTATTCTAATCCGAATAAAAAATTGTATCTTCTTTTTCTATGCACGCTGGGCTCAATCTATCCAATTTATAATTGTGTATTTCTAGTCTTAATTGCTGCAGACAGGCCACTCAGGTATTTATTTACAATATTAAATATCAAAATTATAAAATTTTAGTTCAATACAAAATTCTTTACAACTTAAATTCATTTGAAAAAGAATTTAATAAATATGATTAAAATTGCAAAATTTATAAATTAAATTGTGGCAAATCGGGCAGTCTTCATTTTTGGAATTATTAAATCTGAACGAAATTAGCTTAATTTTTTTTTAATTTATAAAATTATATTTTTTTTCTTATTTATAGGTCAACAAATTGTACAGGTGGTGAAGTATTTGGCAACTATCAACCATTTGATTATCAATGCATTTATGCAGCAATTTTCTTCTATATTGTGATGATCATAAAATTACTCGTAAATGAGAAGGAAAGAAAATGTTCGTTTTAAATAATTTGTATAAAAATACAATTAATTGCTCATTGAAAGTTTGGAAAATTTTAAGATAAAAAATTCAAAAAAAATTCCATGGCAATTTTCCAAAAAATTTTGATATTATCTAAAATTTGGCGGATACTCTGTTATTTTTTTATGATATTTCTATAACCAATTTTTATTCCAAAATTGACTTTTAGTACCAAAATTTACTTCTCCCTATTAACACATCCACAATTCCATAACACTTTTTTGTTTATTTTTTTAGCATATTTGAACAAACAGCCATTATTCAAATCAATTGCTGTAATTATGGCAGTGCAAATTTGTGGTTGGTTTATGGTGAAAAATGCCTATCAATATATTCCCAAAATATTCTTCAATAATGCAACTGAAAATGAACTTCCATTGCTTTATTATGCCATTAATTGTTTTTCTTCCATTACAGTTACTGCCGAATTTTTTGCCATTTATATTTCAAGGTAACCGTCAATTTTGATTTAAAAATTAATTTATTAATATCTAGCACGGAGCATCGGAAAGCATTGAAGAAAGAATTTCCTCGATTATATCATTATTTTCCCTATAAAATATTCGAGAAAAGAAGCATAAAAGTGGCAAATATTCGACAACAACAATTCGCAATCAAAATAACTAGCAGCAGGGATCAAATTCATAATGGACAAATGCAAAAATAATAACAATGGCCGAAAACAATGCCAGCAATCACAGCCTGATGCTATTATAAGACCACAAATAAACTAAAGAAGAATAATGCAGCGATATTTTTTTATTATTTTTTTTTATCTTTTTTATCCGATAAATTATTTTTAAAATTATTTTGCATTTTTCCCATTGATCCATTAATAATTTTTATTGCACATTTTATCAGTTATTTAGTCTTATGGTCTCCCTTCCCTTCTTTTCATTGCAATTCCCTTCTGCAATATGAGAAATTATAATGGTTCCACATTACTCAAGGCAAAAAATCCAATAAAATTTGTTGCCTATAATCGTCCAAAAGAAATTATCAAAAAGAATGTGCAAATGATTAAAATAATTTCTTTTGGGGAACACTTAAGATTCAATAATAATACAATTAAAATTGTAATCAATTATTTTAAATAAGATGTCAAATATATAATTCTCCATCGCTATTTCCCTATATTTTATAATTTGAATAAAACCCATCTTATTTTTAATTATTTTTTAATATTTTATTCAGACCATTAATTTTCCAGGAAAATAAAAAACCATTTTCCCCTGTCCTAATCAATCAGCCTTAGATATGCCTTCAAGCCAAAAGACGACATTCAATTTGCTTTTATTGGGTGCCGGCATGGTTTCCGACCCAATTGTTGAATATTTTGCCAAACAATCTGATGCTAGAGTACGAATCATTGTGGCCACTCGTTCTCGGGCCAATGGAGAAAGATTGGTACAAATTGCACCAAAATGTGTGGAGTTGGTCGTTGTGGATGTTCAAAATGGTGGGATCATTTTTTAAGTCTATTAAAGGGAAAAAAATTTTTATTAGTATTAATTTTTGAACAATTTATTATTTTAGTTGTTCTAAATTTTTTATTCGGAGATTTTTAAAAGAAATTTTAAAAAACCAAAAATTTTAATGAATTAATAAATAATTTAAAAATCAAAATTCGAATGAGAGAGTAAAAATAAATAAACATTAATTTTTATTAAATATTACAGAGCCCGATCGAATTTTGCAACTCATTGAGTGAGAAATATTAAATTTAAATTAAGGAAAAAATTTCTTTCAACAGAAAAACGGATTTGTGCATTTCCCTTCTGCCCTATATCCATCATGTTGCCATCGCCAAAATGTGCATCCAAAAAGGTTAAAAATTTAATTAATAAATTGTAGAATGAAAAAAATTTTCTTAATATATTTTTTGCAAATTTTTAAGGAACAAATATGCTCACAAGCAGTTATATTTCTCCCGGATTACAGGAATTGGATGAAGCGTAAATAAAATCTTTTTATAATTATTAATTTTTAAAAATACATAAATACCCTGTAAAAATTTAAAATAAATTTATTTATTCTCAATTAAATAAATGTATCTATGATTTTCATATTTACAGAGCAAAAGCCGCCGGCATAACTGTGATGAATGAGGCCGGACTGGATCCAGGAATTGACCATATGCTTGCAATGCAATGCATTGACCAAATCCATGCCGAAGGCGGAAAAGTGGGTGTTTTTTGTGTGAATTCGGAGAAATAAATAAAGTGAATTAAAATTCTATTTTTTGGACTTTTAGTATTAATTTGAAATTAAAGAAAAAAAAATAAAAATTTTGTTAAAAATGAATGAATTTTGATTAGATAAATTTCACTTTCTTTCAGGTCAAATCCTTCGTTTCATTCTGCGGTGGTCTGCCATCGCCTGAAGCATCCGATAATCCATTGCGCTACAAATTCAGTTGGAGCCCAAAGGGCATGCTTTTGGCATTGTTGAATCCAGCAAAATATCTGAAAGATGGTCGTCTGGTTGAAGTGGGGGACAATTGTGGTGTACTCGATGCACAATATCCAATTCGGTGAGTTAATAATTAAGTAATTCTTATGAATAATTTTTCCATCAAACTTACAATTTTTTTCACAATTTATGTCAATTTTTTTCATAAAAATTTAATAATTAACTTGTTGAAAACTTCTTAAAATTAAAAATTTATTTTAAAAATTATTATATTTTTTGAAATTATAAAATTTTTCAGATAATATATATTTTATTTCATTATTTAATAAATATATTTATTAATTATTTTTTAAGCTTTTAAATTTAAAAAAATGAATTAATTTTGTTGTCATCTTTAAATGCTCATTTTTAAAAGCAATAACTATTTATTAAAAATTATATACTTAGATTTATGCCCGGCTTCAATTTCATTGCCTATCCAAACCGGGATTCCACCAAATATTTGGACATTTACGGAATTGAAAACGAATGCCGCACAATTTTGCGAGGCACTTTGCGTTTTCAAGTTTATTCATAGAATATTTATGACCTCCAATTTTTTTCCAGGGTTTTGTTGAAGCAATCAAAGTTTTGAAGGCAATTGGCTTTCTCACACCACTGAATGAGGGGCAACAAAAACAACTTAAAGATAAATTTTGCCAACCGAATGGCATAACATGGCGTCAATTATGTGCTTTTTTGCTGGGACTTCCCAAGGAAGAATCCGTGAAAATAGAATTAGCATTTAGTGAAACACAACAAGGAATTGAAGCAGTCGAAGAGCTTGGCCTCTTCTCGGATGCAAAAGTGCCACAGGTGATAAATGTTAAAAAATTATGCAAAATGACATTAATCCATATGTAATATTCCCATAATTGATTTTAAAATTTCAAAATTATTTTCATGAATGGAAAATAAAAAATATGACAATGGTTAAAATTCCAACTATTAAAAAAATAAATAGTTTTAAATGAATTAAAAGATCCTTGTAAAAGGCCCAATTTAACGGTTTTGGATTTTATAAAGGGTTTAAAAATTTTAGAAGGAATAAGAAAACAAATAAAACAAATAATTCAAAAATTTAAAAATTTTATATTTTCTTTGATCAATTTGAATAAATAATACAGGATAAATTTAAATAAAATTAAAAAATCGCGATATTCGTTTCATTTTTAGATTAATGCGGTCACCAGTGACACCCCGCTGGACTCGTTGGCTCAACATTTGGCTGCCACACTCAAATATGCAGATGGAGAACGAGATTTGGTGGTGTTGGTTCATGATTTGGAGGTCGAATTGCCCAATGGACAAAGTGTATGATTTTATGAGGCCTCGGAAATTTAAAGGAAAATATTTTTTAAATTGGGAAAAAAATGAAATTAAAATTCTTCCTATTATTCTATCCTAATATTTTCCCATCTATTAATTTGCAGGAATGTCATCAAATTAGTTTGACTGCCTATGGAGAACAGGACAAGGTTGGTGGTTATTCGGCCATGGCCCGAACCGTTGGCTATACATGCGCAATTACGGCACATATGATGTTGAAAGGTAAGAAGAATACATTTTGCGCAGATTTGAGAAGGTTAAGAAATTAGAGCAATGGAATCATTAAAAAAATTATTAAAGCTTTGGAATTTTGGACTTGAAATGGCTTAGGAGAATGAAAGAGTAAATTTAAATGTTCTTAAAAAAATAAAAGGCTCTTTTAAATAGAAAATTTAAAAAAAGGCGAAAAAATAAGTTTACGACACCCCCGATTCCCAGGACGTCTCCGTTCCAAGTACTAAGGGGGCCCAGCGTTGCTTAACTTGCCAGATCGGACGGGATGGCGTGCTTTCAACGCGGTATGGTCGTAAACAAAAACAGCGATGAGTGGATTGGCTAAAAGGAAAGCAAAGAGCGCACACATCCTCCCAATAACTGCTGGGTTAGAGTTAATTATTCGAACGCTTTCCAATTCTCTTCTTCAATTGGCTATGTCGCCCGAGCTTCAGCCACTCTTTCAAATAAACGGGTAAAATGGGCGAGAATTTTGCGAATAGCATAATTAATGCTGGGCTAGAGATAAAAGGTCTCAATTTGAAGTGAAAGCAGAGAAATGGATTTTTTGAAGAACCATTATGAATGGAATAGAAATGGCAAAAAACATATAAAAGCCAATGAGAAAAATGTGCATAGTTTTTTCTCTGGAAGTTGGTTGCTTCTTTGCCTCTTATAAAATTCTCTCATACTGAATTTGGTAAATTCCTTCCATTTTTTTATTTAATTAATTTGTATTGATTATTTAAATTGTATATAATTTTAGGAATGTTGAGCAATTTCTACGCTTAAATTTTATCAATAAACATCAACAATTTTAAGCAAATTAAACATAAATAAGATAATTATTTTAATTAAAAATTTTAATCTTATTCCCACAATTTTTTAAAATAACAAATTTACACAGGTGAAATCACGCAGAAGGGAATGTTGCGCCCGGTGAGCCGAGAAATCTATGAACCTATTTTGGAAGGATTAAAGCGCTTTGGCATACGGGCACGAGCCACTCGAACAATGGCACCAAAAGGGCGAGGCAAATTGTGAAGAATTGGATAAAAAATGATGGGAGAAATAAACAAATACAATTTTATAGTTTGAAAAATGGATTAAAATTAAAAGAAGTAAATGAATGAATAGTATAAATTAAAATTATTTTTAAATTTATTATTTTTTTTAAGAAATATAAACAATTTTACTGTAAATATAATTTAAAATTTTGAATATATTTATAATAATATTTTAAAGAAATTTACATCCATGAAAATTCTAATTCATATAGTAATAATTCTAAATCTTTATTGTAATCCAAAGACATCTGACTAAACAAAATTTTATAATTTTTGAAATTTCTAAACCTTGAAATCCATGTCCATTCTAATGTCAAAAGTGCGACGACGCATTGTGTTTGTGTAATTGTTGATATGTGCGCGTAAGGAATTTCCATAACAAGCAAAAGATTAAAAATTGCAGAGAAAAAATAATAATAAATATTTATCATATTCATGATTTGTAAAAAAGGTCATTTTATTGTAGACTTGAGTAATTTTCTTATTTTTTAAAAATTAATAAAAAAATTTTGAATTGAATCAAATTAAAATGCCGATAGAATATGTTTAAAAATATAAAACTGAAATATTAAATTTATTTCATAATCTATGTACAAATTATTGCAAACAAAATCAATATTAACATAATATTGGAAAATTTAGTTGTGTTAAATTTCTGGTCCGAATTTTCCGGACCGTGGTTTCCGGACCCGAATTTTCCGGACAGGAAATTTTCGGATCGATATTTCAGGACGAAATTACCGGACCGAATTTTCCTGATTTTCTTAAAATAGAAATTTAAATTAACAATGGTATCAAAAAAATTTTTGGATATTCAATTTGGATATGAAAAAAAAAATACAAATTGTATTAAAATTCTATTTATTAATAGTAATTTTAAACCAAAGAAGAGTGGAAAGCTAATTCTGACCACACTGCACATAATGCATTGAAAATGGAAGGATTTTACAATGGGAATTACACAACAAAAAAGGACACGAACATATGTGTATGTGCACAATAATGAATGCTGCATTGAAAAGAATGGCTCTACATTTTGATCAGAATCCTAATATGAAATGATGATGATTTTTTTACTCACTTACGTTACGTGCTATACAATTTAGATTAGCACAAAATGGCTTTAATAATTGGGAAGATTGAAAATTAAACTTAGTTTATATTGTATACAAAAAATTAATCCGGAGAAAATTTATTTAACATTTTAATCAAAATCAGGAAAATTCGGTCGGAAAATTCGGTGTGGAAATCTCGGTCCAGAAAATTTGGCTAGCCTTTAACTTTAAAAGATAATGTCTCATTCATCATTTGTTTATTTCTTCTTATTTATTAGAATTAAAAAAAATACAATTAAGAATTAACTAATTGTGTAGTAAGTTTTAGTAGCATTCTTGGTAAATTTGGAAAAGTTAAAAAATAAGATCAACATTTAGCGCATTTTTATAATGATTTATTTATTAACAAATTAAATATCATTTTAAAAGGTTAGTCAAATTTTTTTTGTATTCATCTATCATCATCATCATGAATTTGTAATTTGTTGTTTAAAACAAATTGTTTTTGGATATTCTTTCCACGTCGAACTTTGGAAATAAATGAAAATTATGAATTTGTTACCAAATTTGTTAACAAGAAGAAATTTTGCATTTGGAAGACACATTTTCCATTCGCTTTCTTCCAGCAGATAAAGGCCCTCATTTTGATGAGATTCAATTGCGTTTTTGATTCTAAATATTCGGGCCAATTTTTGAAATTGGCCAATTCCGGAAATGGTCTCAGATATTATACTGGCCACTTTTGGAAATTCGGCTTCTACTTACTCGAGATGGGGCTCATTCGATTCGGCATGTCAATTTACTTTATGAAATTTAAGTTTGAAATATATAGTAATTATTGCGATTTAGCCAAAAGTTAGTAAACTAAAACCGTTTGGGTTTAAACAACTATTTAGTTTTTCAAAACAATTTCATACCGTACTGAAATAGAAAATTCATAAACTACTAAATAGACCATGCCATTTCGAATGAGCCTATTTTTTTTGTTTCTACGAGTGCTGGAAACCGAGTTTTCCAAAATTCGCCAACGCAAAGCCTAATCAATTCCGAAATTGGAACATATGTGAATATTTAAATTTTAAATAAAATTGGATGCACTTTTCGGATTCGACAACAGAATCAGAGGCGGGCATCTGAATTTTTGATGCCAATGCCAAAATTGCTGGAGGCCATCCTTCAAGAGGCGATGAATTTCCATTCATTTCATGCATTCCAATTCTAATCATTTCCGTCATTGTTTCATTCCTTTCCATAATGTGCTGAAATTTATATGTATTGAAGTCAATTTTAATATTAAATCATCAATTCACCTTTTTTTTAGTTGATATATTATTTATTATATTTAATAATAAATTTTTTAAATTTAATTATTTTATTGATTTTTCTCACTTATATTTATTAAATAATAAAAAACAATTATATACATTTGTTAATTTTACCTCGGCAAGCTTTTGAATGAAATCAGCCAAATTTCCGCGACAATTAATGAAATTAAAACTTTTAAATTTCTTTTCAACTGATTTGAAGCAACATGCGAAGAGTGTCGGATGTCCAATGGAGAGGCCATTAATTTCCAACTCTTTCCCCATTCCAGTAGGCCAATTGCATAAATTTTGAATGAAATCTCTGCTTAATAATTTCTCCAATAATGCCAATTCCTTTTCCATCATTTGATCACCTGTTGAGGCAAAATTGACTGACGAATATTTAAAAAGGTGGTTCTAATTTGGGTTTTTAAAAAATTTCGATTCTTATTAGTCAATTACAATCCGAATTTTTATTAGGCACAACTATTTTTCCACATTTTTTTCGCATTTTTTCGGAATATCTTTCAAATCCACCATAAATTCTTCCTTTAAAAAAATAATTTTCTGCAATTTCCGGTAGGGCTATAAAAATGTTAACAAAAATTAAATTGAAAAATTTAAAGCTAAATTTTCTGTTCGCTAAATGCATGATTAAAAATATAAAAATTAATTCATTTTCCCCTTTTTCCAAAAAAAATAAATTTCAAAAAGCAAAAGGTTTTTCTTGCATCTTTTTGGTTCGATTTTGTTGCCCCTAATTGCTTGCTAAATTCAAAATTTTAAAGTTTTTGGCCATAATTCGGACAAAACTTTATCTGCCGGAATGATCAATCCACTAATCGATAGCCCTATAAAATGGCTATTATCAGCATTTTAAATTATTAAAATTGATTAATAGGCCGATGAGTTATTAATTAAAAAATAAAAGCCCTTAATCTAGAAATAAGATTTAAATTTTTGGGAATCAGTTTTTGGGTTGGGATGGGGCAAAAAACCGATTGTATAAAAGAGCAAAAATATATTTAATATACATTTTGAGAATATGATTCTCAAATATTCAGCATTACAACCGACGGCTGTTGGTTGATTTTGCTCTTCCAATTCAAATGAATGCAATTCTCCTTGCTTATTATTGGATATTAGAGTATCCGCCGCTCTACTGTTGATATGTTCAAACAATTTAAGCAGGAATTCAATTATTTCAATTGTGGTCGTACTAAAAAGTTAATATAATTAAAATAATTTCAAAAATATTTTTTTGTATTTTTTAAAATTTTTTAACCAAATAATTAAATTATATTGGAAAAGCTTTTGATGTAAATTTTTATTAATTAATTTATTCGAATTTCTCGAAATGAATTAAAAAAAAATAAAGTGGATTTTTATTATTTTTCCCGATTTATTAAAACCCATTTTTTCAATATTGTTTCATTTTTTGGACAATTTTATTAAAATAAAAATACTTTGGATTTGTCGGAGTCATAATTGGCCCATTAATCGACAGGAACTTGTAGGAATGGCAAAAAATTTGGCGACCAATAAATTCTATAAAAATTTATTAGAATTTTTTTAATAAACTTAATTTATTTTTCACCCGCAAATAAAATGTTTTTTTCATTCCATTCCATCGGAAGTAAAATTTTAACAACATTGCAATTTTCTTCATCCTCCTCATTTTTGTCAAAATCTAATGAAAAAAATTCAGGAAATTTTAATTTATTCAATTATTTAAGTACATATTAGCATTTTTTTAAAATATTTTTTAACTAAATACTGTATACCTTTTTTTAAAACACAATTAGGACAATTTGTGCACATTTTTGAACAAATTTTATTGTGGATTTTATTGGGCTTCAAGGCACTAAGAAAATACAAGAAAATTAATTTTTTGTTCACCCTGTCTGCTGCTATTTGGGTCCTCAAAGTGCCGAAGGTGGGAAATTAAAAGAAGCAATACGGTAATTAAAAATTTGAATTGTTTTCTAATTTTTGTCCAACCTTTTATGTTTGCCCAAATGCACAAATATTTTCTCTTGTTAGAATTATCATTTGTTTCGCGTTGTTGGCATTCATCGACAGCTTCCTAATAAAAATGTTTTTTTTTATTTTTTTTGGCAAAATGAGGATTTAATTCAATATTAAATTTATTCTAAAAAAATTATAATAATTTAATTAATTAGTAATACAAAATAATTAAAAGAATAAAAAAGAGTTTTAAAAACTTGCTTCATTTTTATTAATTTCTGTTCCAGAGGAAAAGTGGAAATCATTTATTGTAATTTGGCGATAGTCCGCTGAAGAAGAAGTCATCGAATTTACTAAAATTGGCTCGTCCACAAAATACTAAAATTTATTTTTATTAAGTCAAATTAAAGAGGAATACTAAATTTTATATTAATATCAATCGGGATATGTGCGTGGAATTACAGTTGTTTTATCCCTAGTCAAGCACCTTTATATGAAATGAACCAATTTTTCGCCATTTTTCACACGGGTGCCAATTTTTTTGCCGGAATATTTACATTCATCTGCCGAAAAATCACATTCTTTTGCCGAAAGATCTGTTTTTTGATGATAGCCTTTTTGTATCGATCCTAGACCATTAAACCATTAAGCATATTTGTAAAACTCATCGAGACGCATCGATTAATTTATAGTTTGTCAGGGTTTGATTCAAAACTAAAAGAGTTATAAACCAAAAACCAAAATAGGGTTTAAACGGTTTAACACTTTGAATTTTGGACAAACCATGACAAATTATACATCAATCGACGCGTCTCGATGAGCTCTATAAATATGTTAAATGGTTTAGTTGTCTAGGATCAAGCACAAAAAAGTTATAATCAAAAAACTATTCTATCGGCAAAAGAATGTGATTTTTCGGCAAAAGAATGTAAATCTTTCGGCAAAAAAATATTTTCTTTTTTTTCACACACTTATTATATCGCTGTTGGCGAATAGCCGATAGAACGGCGGAGTGGTTTTAATCAATTGAATAAAGCTTATTATTACCTCCCTAAAATCTATTCCATATTAATCGAAAAACACATTGAAAATTGCCAAAATATAAATGTTTCAAACTTAATTCTTAACTAACATTATAAGCTTTAACCCAATGAATATATCTCGACAAGATGCGCATCGATTGATTTTTAATTTATTTGGCTAGCTTTATTAGGCTGACCAAATGCAAAAGTAATATTTTTGAACCATAAATGGAAAAAATTGGTTTAAACTATTTAAAATACAAATTTATTTTTTAAACCGATTATAATAAATATTTTGTTGCTAATTGTATTATTTCTATATACGCCATTTTAAATGTTTTTTATTGGTGCGCCGAAAATTCCGGAGCCGAATTTTCTGGATCGAATTTTCCGAATTTTAATTTATGATTTATTTATTGTTATTTTAAGGAAAATATGCATTTATTAAGCCCAAATATGTAAATTTTGATAAAGGACCGGAAGAGGCTCATATGAGATTACGCATCTTATTAACTTTAATGATTAATAAATATAATTTAAATTTCATTATTCTTTTGATAATTTACAATTTTATTTGGGAATTTATTTTTATTGAAATATTTACTTAAATGTTTTTTACAATAGTATTGATTTTTTCAAACCTTTACTGTCTTATCACATTTTTACACTATAAAATTAAATATTTTTCAATAAAAATTCGGAAAATTCTGTCTGAGGATTTCGTACCATATTTTACCAATAAAAAAAATTGTAAATAAAATAAAATCTGAACCAACCAATTCCAGAGAATAATACCAATTATTCGGTGATGGTGGAATAATGTTCGTTTTCGCATCCATAATTTTAATTTAAATTACAGCGATTTTTTAAAATTTTTTTTAATCCTGTATATTTGGGATAAAAATAAAAACATTTTAAATTCGCAATAATTAATTTTTAGCCAAAAAGAAATTTCTGCTCCGCAATTTCTTTTATTTTGAAGTTTTTATTTGCGCAAGCTTTTTCCCCTTATTATTTGCTTAAACATTTTCTCAATAATTTTTCCAACCTCATTCAATGTTAGCACAAGTAGAAGAAAAAGGATGTGCATTGATGTAAAATTATTATGGATATATGGATATATGTATATAATATTTAATAGCATAAAAATATACAATAAATGCATTTAATTTTAAATTTAAAATGAAAATTCAATTTTGAAATCCTTCATTTCTCAAATTATTTTACATTTTAAATTTTTTTTAAAAATTACATTTTAAGAGTAATTATTTAATAAAATACAATTTAAAATTGTACTTATACAAATAAGAATCATTTTAGAATTATCATTAAATCATTATATTAAAATCGATACTTAAAAACCTATAAATTTATTCTATTACCAAAATATTAATACAATTTAAAATTGGCATAATTTTCATATGAAGCAAAAGAGGTGATTTGATAATATTCATTATAGACAATTCGATCTATTCGATAAATTGATTCAATTTTCAATTAATTAGCAAATTTTTTAATAAACTATCAAAAAAAATATAATAATGATATGATTCATGAGTATTCTTTTGTTCGGGATAGATTAATAATAAGAAAAAAGAGGCAATAAAGAAGATAGAAGATGAACAAATAAGATGGCCAATCAAGGGAAAATTTTGGTTGCGCGAGGCCACGCAAAAAAGAAGGAGATGGAAAGTGATGGAAGTGTGAAATAACAGTTGTTACCCCTAGACCAAGACACTATATAAGATCCGATTTATTCACTATTGTTCACATTTTATTTAAGCCCTGGCTACAGTCGATCGCGTTCGCGTCTGAGTCTGAGTCTGTGCTCCGCGCTCGGGCTTGGAGTCCGAGGATTTTGTTCGCGTTCGGGTCTGAGAGTGGCTACAGTCGTCTGTGCTCGCGTTCGGGGCTGAAAAATGCAAAGGGGAGAAAAAAGGTATTTGGAATTTTAAAATTTTTTTTGAGGGTTAAAAATCAACCAAAAATTCTGAAATTTTGAGGAGAGCTTCAAAATAGTTCCAGCTTCATTTCTAATTTATTAAATAAATTTTCTTGAATTTTTTTCAAATGAAATATATTTCCAACATGTGAGAGATTAGTCAGATTCCATTAGGTCAAAAATTTTAAAATTCTAAAAATTTTCTAATAACTTTTATATCATATAAAAGAGCTATTCGTGATCTATTGAATGATGTGAAAATTAATTGAAATGGTTTTAATTTACAAAAGTTATGAACAAAAATGTAAAAAATTAATAAAAATGGTTTCATACTTATTTCGAAACCCATATTTCTGGAAAAGCTAAACCAATCTATTATATGAATAAACCATTTGAAAGCCAGCATTTAGCTCTACTAAATCTTAAAAAGATTTTTTGAAAATATTCACAGGTACAAGAGTTATGGTGCTTGGAACATGACCATGCCCAATGGCATCTGCCAAAATGTTTTGAGGTCATAAAATTTTTTTTGAAGAGAGGAAAAAATTTTTAAAAAGTTTTTATATTCTTATATATCGAAAGATTAATCAAATAGAAAATTTAGAATTTTTTGATCAATAGGAAGCGAGATATAGATTTTTGAAAATTGTTTACTAGTGGCCAATACTCGAGCGGCGCGCAAGCAAGCTTATTTCGTAAAAGGTTGAACCAATTTATAAAAATTATATATCATTCGAAAGCCAATACTTAATTCTTTAAAAATATATAAAATTTTTCAAAAAATTTTAAGTGGTTTAAAAGTTATGCTTTGGCGAGCATGACTTGCCCCCATCTCATCTGCCCAAATATTGAGCGCGAAGAAATTTTTTAGGAGGGTAGGAAAATTTTTCAAAAAAATTAAAAATATTCTAATATATCGATAGATTAATCTGGAAAAATTTCAGATTTTTTATTTTCAAATTTTCGAAGTTATGAATTTTTTTGCGGGAAATATGGATGAAGTGCTTGATTTTTAAAAATTATTATTTTCAGACAGAAAACAATTTTTAAAAAAATCCAAAAAATATATTTTTACATAAAAATTAATCACTTTATGATTTCCAGATAGTTTTTAGAATTTTTCTATAAATTTTTTCAATTTTGTGATATTTTATTGCGTATCTATACAATTTTTTTTCAATAATAATTTCCATCATTTCAAAAAATTGTTAAAAAATTTTGAAAAAAATATGAGTGATTTTCGAACATGTTTTTTAGCTTCTCTGAAAATTTCATATTTTTTGGAGCATTGGGGGTCGAGATATAAATTTTTAAAATTGCCTACTAGGGCAAAAACCCGAACGCCGAGCACAGACGAATTCAAAATTTTTGAATTCGTCTGGGCACGAGTTCAGACACGGGCCCAGACGCGAGCGCGAACGACTGTAGCCACCCTCCCATCCCCGAGCGCAGACTCCGAACACGAACGCCGAGCACAGACTCAAGCCCCAGACGCGAACGCGAACGACTGTAGCCACCCAATCCGAACGCCGAGCACGAACGAAATTTCGCCCTCTCATTTTTCCCTTATCTTTTCCAGCCACAGACGCGAACGCGAACGACTGTAGCCAGGGCTTTAATTGCCGTCGGCGAATAGTCGAAAGAATGGAGTGACTCGAACCTATTGAATAAAGATAATTGCCTCCCAAAATAAATGAATAGTATAAATTAAAACATTTTTAAATTTATTAATTTTTTAATGAAATATAAACTATTTTATTGTAAATATAATTTTAAATTTTTAATATATTTATATAATAATATTTTAAAACGATAAATAAAAATAAGTGATAAATTGAAAAAATAGGCTTAAAAGTGAATTCTGTGCCGAAAACATTTTTCATTTGTATCATTCTAATAGTTTTCATATCGTGATTGACTGGCTTATTTGTGTCGCCAAACATTTTACAAATATTTATAATTATTCTTTTCCTAACATTATAAAACCCTTTTTTTATAAAAGTTCGCTCGTTAATTAATAGCGTTAATTACCCGGGAGCGGGTAAGAAAGGGTATCGAGTAATGCGGATAATTTGTGTACGGGTAACGTGTCGGATAGGTTACCCTCAAAAATTACCCGCGGATAGTACTCGACTCGAACCCATTTGGGGTACTGTAAATTTTTTTTGAAATTTGCATACTCAAATTTAAAAAATTGTTCAAATAAAAAATTAAATCTTTTTTTTCTAATTCCTATTATTTATCTTTATTTGCTTTTAAATGACCATATTGGACATTGTTCTCATCTCCAAAATAAAAAAATCAAGCATATAATAGATCCAAAAAGTGGCAAAAATCTGGTAAAAAATAGCTAGCGGTTTCGGTAGGCGGGTAGTCGGGTAGCCAAGGTTCGGGTAAAGGGTAATGCAGGTAATTGGGATTCGGGTATCGGGTAATTCGCCCAAAATCCTTGCGGATACCCCGCCTACCCTACTCGCCAACGAGTAATTAAACCTATTAATTAATAATTAATAATACATTACAAGGATTAATATTGGTCCATTAATCATAAATGAATTATAATTAATTCTTATTTTTATCCTTATTTTTATCGATTGTTGTTTCTTATTTCAACAAATTGTCGTCATATTCTTTATACTCCTGCCACTGTTGCCCCCGAGAATTATGCCATTGTTGTTATTTTGGTCAATGAAAGAACTTCTGTTGCTTTTCAGGTGAACATTTGTCATTGTCACTGAACGTTGTTCAATTGGTTGATTGTGCAGAAAACCGCTCTTCATTTGAATCATTCTAATAGCTGTCACACTCTGGTTGGCTAACTTATTCGTTTTGCAATTCCAAATGTAAAACATTTTTTGTCGTATGGGCCTATAAAAATTTATAATTAATAGCTGAATTTAATAAATCAAAATAAAAATTTTCATTTAATTTAATTTTAATTTGTAATTTAATTTTTGTAATATTTTCAAATTCATTACTTGTTCAATGTGAGATAGATCAATGGTTTGTAGCCGTTGTAGAAAATCCATAGACAATTTTGAAGTAAAAGATTCGGAACTCGATACCAATTAAAAATGATGTTCAAAGACAGTTCCATAACAAATTGTGGAAATGCCTGAATTATAGTACATATAAAATCGTATAAGTCAATTCTATTGTACCAAGTTTGAAGTCTAATGTCTAATTGATAATTTAAATTAATTAAAATTTTTCATTTAAATTTGAATTAAAATATAAAAAATTTTAAAATGAATTTAAAAATAAAAAAAATTTTGTTTTAATTTTATATTCTCATATATCTAAAATTTCTACCAAACATTTTTTTTATTTTCCACAATATTTTGCTCTTTAAATATTCTACATTTTTAGGTTCAAATTTTTAATCTTCAATTAAAAATATTTTGTTAGCATGTGCACTTCATTTTTTAATTTAAATAAATATTTTTTAGTATTTTAAATTTTTTTTATTATGAATACTTGTGCAAGTAGGCGCAATTCATTTTTAGAAAAACTGGCAAAATTTGATTGATCATTAGAACTCATCATCTTTCTCTAAAAATATAAATTTTTATTTAAAATTAAATATTTATTTTTTGTTAATTTTTTACCAACCTGCCGAATTAGCAATGCAAAAATTATAAGGTAAATAAAAAATGTAATGCATAATATTGGTATTGGATGGAAAAATTCAAAATCATAAAGCCATGACCACATTATTATACCATTTCCTGAGTATAAGTATATCCAAGAATATCTAAAAAATCGCAGAGTAGCAGGTGAGAAGCAAAAAAGCAGCTGGAAATTATGATTTTTAATCATATAATTATTTTTTAATCATAAATTCACCTGAAGAGCCAAAGCGAAAAGCAAACAAAGCAAAATTAGAAAATTGAATAATTGACGTTCTCTTTGTTTTGTTAAAAATTTGAAACTTTTAGGAAGAAAAACTATCAGCCGATTCAGAGGGGGATTAAGGTGGATATAGGGGGATTAAGCCCAGAAATGGATTGGAAATGGCTGGGAAGGCCACTAGAAGTCGGTGAAGTATAATAGAGGCCCGGAAAGTGCGCGGGATTTAGCCGGATATAGGGGGATTAAGGTGGATATAGGGAGATTAAGCCAAGAAAAGAATTGTAAATGGCTCGGAAGGTCACTAGAAGGTAGGGGAAGTATAATAGAGGCCCGGAAAATGCGCGTGATTTAGCCGGATATAGGGGGATTTAGATGAATATAGGGGGATTAAGCCAGATTAAGCCCCGAAATAGATGGGAAATGGTACGGAGGGCCAGCGGACGGTCGAGAAGTGGGCCGAAGGCCTGGAGAGTGGGATTTAGGTGGATATAGGGAGATTAAGCCAAGAAAAGAATTGAAAATGGCTCGGAAGGTCACTAGAAGGTAGGGGAAGTATAATAGAGGCCCGGAAAGTGCGCGGGATTTAGCCGGATAGGGGGGATTATGGTGGATATAGGGGATTAAGATGGATATAGGGGAATTAAGCCGGATAAGTCTAGTTAGGGGCTAGGGATTAGGGTTATGGTCGGCATGGGATTTAGGGGCTAGGGGCTTAGGGGCTCGGAGCATTGGAATCTCGCGAAGCCGGAAGAAAAACAGCCTAAAACAGGACTCGAGCCCATATATTTGGGGCTTAATCCCCCTAAATCCACGTATATCCACCTTTATCCGGCTTAATCCCACTTACCATCAGAGCCTTCGGCCCATATCCCAGACCTTTCTATGGCCTTCCGGGCCATTTCCCATCCATTTCGGGACTTAATCCCACTATATTCATCCTAATCCCGCTATATCCGGATATATCCCGCGCACTCTCCGGGCCTTCGGCCCACTTCTCGACCATCCGCTGGCCCTCCGGTCCATTTCCCATCTATTTCGGGGCTTAATCTCCCTATATTCACCTTAATGCCCCTATATCCTGATATATCCCGCGCACTCTCCGAGCCTCTGTTATACTTCCCCGACCTTCTAGTGGCCTTAATTTATATTTAAATTAATTATAGATATTATTATTGATAAAATATTTATTAGAAATATTTAGATTGGATCAAAGACGATCATGGATATTTGTGTTGAGAAGAGAGAAGAGGAATTAATGGGAAAAATTCAAATTCCCGCTCGATTTGATGCAAAATTCAGCCCCTTTTGATGTAAAGGAAAATTTGATGCAAAATTCAGCCCCTTTTGATGTAGAGGAAAATTTGATGCAAAATTCAGCCCATTTTGAGGGACAATTAAGCCGCACGTTAAATTGTTTTCCAAGATATATCAATAAATATTTTGATTTAAAAAAATTTTTATTTGTGCCATTATGTAAAAAGTAAAATTGAATGAATGAATCAAAATTTAGAGAGCCTTTTCCATTCGCTTTCCATTTTCTTACTTCTTCCTTTCACTTTCACTCACAAAACTCAACTGCGTACCCGAGCATCAGCCACTTATCTAAATAGTTGGGAGGGCATAAAATTTGTGAATAGCATAATTTAATGCTGGGCTAGCTGGGTTAGAGATAAAAAGCTTCAAATTTGCAATGGAAGCAGAGAAAGGGGAATTTGTCAAAAGAGCATTGTGTTTGAATGGAATAGAAATGACATGGAAAGAGACAAGGGAAAAATATAGATGGTTTTATGTGGAATTTGGTGGCTGCTTTGCTTCCCATGAAATTCTATCCTTATGAATGTGGTAAATTCAGAATAATTTCTAATTGCTAATCTTTCCAATATATTTTGAGAATTAATTTTTGGAGCGTGGAGCGCTTTTTTTGCTCCACTTAAAATTTTATTTCGGAAATAAAATTTGATGCAATTTTTAGAAATTAAAATGACAATAATAATTTAAATTTATACTAAAAAATTTTGTTTAATCTTCCTAAAATTTTTAGACTATTTTTATTATTAAATGTGAGACCAAAATGATTTATTTCTGACCTCGCTTCGATCTAAATTATTTTTTTGTTGAATTAATAACAGAAAAATTGACTTCAAATCCAAAAATCGTTGGGTAAAAAATACAATAAAATTTTAAACATTAAAAAATTATTATTTTTTTTATTAATAAATAATCGAAAAATTCAATTAATTTTAAATATTTTGATATGTTCAATTAATGAATGTGTGAATAAATATAGGCAAAATTAAAATTAATTTATAAAAGAAATTAATTCTGTTCCATTAATCCATCAATATTGTAAAATTTTATGTGCTTTGATGGCTTCGGAATGAAAAATGTGGTAGACTTGGTCTATGCATATTATTAATATTATTATTATGTTGTTGATTGGACGATCTTGATGTGATGCTGCCGCCATCTTTGCTACTTTCCACAATTTGCAATTGACCATTTTGGAAGCGAATTTCTTTGTCCATTCGAAGTGGTGGCCGAATGGATGTATCCATTGCCGTTTCCGCCCTGCAGTTGCCACCATTCATTGTTATTGGTGCCACTCTGGATGAAGGTATTGATGTCCGAGGTGCTTGTAAAATTAATTCAGCAATTGGATTGCTCGACAATTGCAGCTTTTCTTTACCTTCACATCGCCAAAGGCGAATGGTGCGTTCTCGAATTGGACTAAAATTTAAAAAAATTAGATATTTTATTTTAAGAAATAGCAGGCCATTGTAATTTCTATGTCCAATTAATTCTTATAGACTTCTATTCATAAGAGTCATTTTAATATTAACTTGACTATTGGCTTACAAAGCTTAACATTGTTTAAACCCAATTGTGGTTCTTTGATTTTTAAAAGCCTTAATATTGATTTGAAATATTTCATATTTCAAATATGCTTATTTGCTGGATCTTGACTAGAATTCTAGTGTAGGCTAATTCGTTTAATTTTAGTTTTATCTTCTGGAATCAGTAGAGGCTAGGCTGGATAATCGATTTAGTCTAAAGGAAACAGATTTGAAATTTCAAACTGTGATAAAATTTTTCGATTTATTTTTGGTTCAAACATTTTCATAAAAATTATACAAATTTCAGAATATGGAATTTTAATCCACAATACCAAGTGAATTGAATCCAGCATGAGCCCTTCATAATAAAAAATTCCCTAGAAGGAGAAATTACGCAAATTTTTCTATAGAAATTTTTAAAGGAATTATTTCCTCTAAAAAAATTTCAAAAAGACACATACGTGTTAAATATCAAGTAGAGAATTGGTTTAATGCCATTGAATAAAATCCAATAAAAATTAATTGCCGCCTCATTCAATGGAAAATCCGGGATCACAGAAAATGCTTGAAAAAGCCATAACATATTCAATGATAATTCCAACCAAAATTGAATCAGTGATTGGATGAGAAGACGCTGAAATTAAATTTTTTAAATTTAAGTATTTCAAAATTTGTAAATTGATTTTCACTGTCGCCAATTTTACTTTTTCATGAGGCGCAATTAACATTGAAGAGGCTTGTGAATTCCGGGATTCATTAAAACGACGCTAAAAATGAAAAAAATTATTCAATTTTTCATATTCGAATGTCAACCTTATAAATGAGAATGCCTAAAATGAATAAGTAAATGACGAAAGTGACAGCCAAAATTGGCATTGAACTTGACTCATCAATATTCTGAACAAATTGCCATTTTGATGCTGCTGAATCGTCGTAGTCCCTTAAAAATTTTAGGAATTTCTTAATCTTTATTTTTTTTAAAGATTATTTTTAATTAATTGAAAAATTGATTTTACACGGCTGAGAACGATAAATGAGTTAAAATAATAAAAAAATTATTATTATTGATAAATAATAATCTTATTTTTTGTATAAAATTAATTACAAAACGATATCAAATTACATCAGTTTTAAAAAAATACGGCCAAAAGATGATTTATATTTATAATTTTTTTTTAAATTTTGACCATAATTCGGTAAATATCCAACATTATACAATGCTTTTTATTTGATTTACAGTTAAATTAATGTCAAAAAAATACAAAAAAATTATTTCTGCAGTTTTCCTCAATCAGGATTAGACCGTTTAGTCCGAAGTCCGAATCTTCTGGATTCTTTGCGAGAAATAATTTTATTCGTGCTTATATTTATGTAAAATTTTCTTTGGAAATAAATTTTTATTTTTTACTTATTTTTTATTTTATTGAATAAAATACCATGCATATGAGCGGAAAATTATTCCACTGTACGGTGTCAAATAGGCAATGAAAAATGGTGTCGCCCAAATAAAACAAAGACCAATCATTAAGCCCACCAATTTGGCTTCCGTTCTATTCGAGAATATTCTGGGCAAATAGACCAACAATCGTTCCAATGCCAAAACAAGACAAAGTGGAAAAAGGGCAATGCAAAATGAGTTTAACAAGCCACCCATCAACTTTAAAATGGTGTGGAGTTTTTATAAAAATTTTTTTTATAAATTTTAAAATATATTTTTTTCATTTAAGTGAATGCGCTAATCAGGGATTCATTTTAAAATCTTTTTAATTTTCATAAAATGTTAGAGAAAGATTTAAATAAAATTTGAATAAAAAATTAAATTTAAAAAATACTGAAAAAAAATTAAAATAGTATAAATAATTTATTTGATAATGCGGCAAACAAAATTTAAAAAAAAATAAAATTTTTAATAAAAAATTACATTTGATTTATGCATCTCATAAATTCTTTTTTTTTATAATAAAATTTATTAATTTTAAAATATTACTTTAATTTTTTAATTTAATTTTTTTATTCGAACTCGATTGTTGTAATAATTTTGGCTTTCGCATTTTATAAAAATTCAACAAAAAATTAGAACTTAAATTCCAAATGATAAAAATAATTTATGAGACCAAAAAATATGTGAAAAAATTTTTTTTATGCTTAAATAATTAATTAATTTATTAATAATTTAAATTAATAAAATATTTTACTTTCTCTAGCCAATAATTGAATGAAGAATTGAAAATTGCAATTAAGCCTCCATAAAAATGCACAAATAATTGTACAGAATCAACAATGGAAATGACAATCATTATTCGATAGCACATATTCATATAATAATCTTTATAGGTGAAGAAAATCTAAATTAAAAATATTTAATATTAATAAACATTTATTTAATATTTTATTTAATTAGATATTTATTCAAATAATAGCCGCAACAGAATTCCGGCAGAACCTCGATCGTTTCCATAACTAGAAATTACTGTATCCATTCCAGTTTCCAGTACTATTAGGTAATTATTTTCGGTTCCAAAAAATTCAATTTTATCAGTCACCAATACAAAATGTTATCATTTTTTTGATCCGGAGAGTAAAATAATTAATTAATAATTAATGGCTATAATAATTCTGAGTAAAAATGCGTCATTAATAATTATGAAAAAATAAATATTTCCGATTGCGTGAGGTATTTTTGTATAAATCAAAAAATTTATATGTCAAGTAAAAATACATAAAAATATAATACAAATTTGATTATGAAATTCTTTTCTTTGAAGGCCAAAAATATAAATTTATTTAATTTTAAATGATGTCATATTATTTAAAAAATACTTACGCCTAATTTCATATATTTCTAAAATGTATATTTTAAATTAAAAATCATATATTTTACATTAATTTATGATTTGATAAAAATTCGTAAAAATTTATAAAAACTAAAAATTTTTTTTATTTATTGATGAATTACTTTTTAAAGGTCTAGTATTAATAAATTAATATGTAAAATCATATTAATTAATAATCATAAACAATAATAATTGATGAGAAAAAAATGAAATTGACGAAAATTTAAAGTAATAAAAATAGGCATTTTAAAAATCAAAAAAATAAGTTTGACTATGTTTTAAATTCTATTTTTACCTAAATCCCAGATTTTATCCTAAAATCGAACATTTTGATATGAGATAGTTTAGGGCTTCAAAAAATATAATTTTTGCGGCATTTTCGACAATTTAATATAAATTTTATTTAAATTACCGTTAAAATTGAAAATTGCAAAAAGAGAAAAATGGCACTGGCAAAACAATAAGTGAAACCAACAGCAAATCTTTCACTAAATGTGGCATTTGGTCGAGTGAATAAAGGCTGATGGGTATATCCATGATGGCTTCTGTTTTGTTGTAGTTCATCGTCCATATCCGAGTCTTTTTGATGAATTCTGAAGAAAATTGTACCAATAAAATCCATTTTTAATTGTTTTTATTTCTATAAAAAAAATTTCATTTAAAATGTTATAAAAATTGTCAAATAATTCAATTAAATTTATCAAATTTGGGTCTTATAAAAATGTTGGCAAACTCAAAAGACTAAAAATTGAGAAAATTTTGCGAGGCTCGAATATCAAAAATGTGCATTTTTGCCTTTGGGAAAATTTGGTTCATTTTGCTTTATTTTCGACATAATTTAATCAAAGTCAGAAAAAAATAAGCAATTTATTAATTTAATATTTTTCCCTTTTTGATATTGGGCTAAAATTGAGCAAAAATTAGATTAAAAATGAAAGCAATTTATAGAAAAATTTCTTACAGAATATTATGTTTTTTTAAATTAAATTTAAATAATTAATATTAAAAGATTTAGAATATTTTAACAATTCTCAAAAAATTCAAATTTAGACTATTTAATTTTTATTTAATTAATGATTATTTTAATAATAAAAATTTTTTAAAAAATTAAATTAAAATTTTAAATAATAAAATAAACAATTAAATTCTTTTCTGCTAGGAATTAAATAATTTTAAAAAAAATTTATAGAAGAATCCGAAAATTGTCAGATTAATTTGTATCAATTCTTCACAATAAGAAATGTTTCATATTATTTATTTTTGTCATATTCCCAAGGAAAATTTTCGGGAATTTTAGAACGAAAATTGATGTTTCTTTGTGAACTGGGTGGGAATATTGCCGTACAAAATAGTTCCGAAAATAAAGATAATTACAAGGAAATTGAATAGATTAATTTAGCAACAGTTAAATATGAAAAATAATTTTTTGACACAAAAAATTTAGAGAACCATTGAAATTTGTATAGGATGGACAAATGTTAGCTGTTCCCTTATTAAAAATAGATGTTAAAAATTAAAATATTTCGAATTTTTCCATTTTGAAAAAAATAGTTTTATGTTTTGATAAATGAAATTTTTTGTTGATTTGATTTTTAGAAAATGCACTCAAAATTCTGTAAAGTTCTCTGTTTCGTTTAAAATCAGATATAATTGACTGCTAAAATATTTGCAAAAATAAATTTAAAAATTTTTATTCTTCCCTTAATAAAAAAAGCTTGTTGAAAATTATAAATGCCGATTTTTAAGGAAACTTCATTTTCTATTTTAATATGATAACATAACTTTTGGGTATTTTGATTATTGGAAATTGAGTGAAAAATTTGTATTGACTAATTTTGTTAAAAAATCATATAATTTATTATTAAAAAATTTGTTTTTTATACAAAAAATAAAATTGTAAAAATCAAAAATTAATTTTACATTTTTTTGTTTATAATTTTTATATATTTTTTTTGAATATAATCAACTAGAAAAGAAAAATAATATAAAATTGAATTTTAAGTAAAAATTTTAATTATTAGAGTAGACTGACTTTAACGAATTAGTATGGCTGAAGCAGTGAGCAGCACAAGTCGTTCTTTAATTTTTTGAATAAATTTAGTCACTGTTGATGCTCACAGCATACAATTTACCACAATATTCCGGCTGAATTCTGTAAAAAAATGAGTAAAATTAGAAAGAATAGTCAAAAATTAATTTACAAAATTTTTTTTCTACCTCACAGTCAGTTTAAAAATGGACTTGGATTGGGAAATTAATCAAATATTAATAAGAAAAAGAAAAATTATATTTCCAATTAATAGAATAAAAATTGTATTTCCTCCTATTTAATAGTGGCCCCAAATTGCGTGAGAATTATTTTTATGGGAGCCGAATTTTATAATTTTTTTTTGTTTAAGTCACGCGAAAAAAATGAACTTCGAATTTAGGAATCCGGCTATGGTTCCTGGAAATTTGTTGGCCAATTTTTTATTGAAACTAAATATGTATAATTCATGAAATAGAGTCTAAAAATAATAATTAAAAAATTTTTTAAATTTATTTTTTAAAACGTACTAAAAATTCAACCTTTTAAAAATAAAATTTAATCTAAAAATATTAAATATAAATTTTTTCTAAAAATTTATAACGTCAATATCTCGGCTAAAAATTAAAGCCTTTTGAAAAATAAATAAATATAAGAATTTATGCTGCATTATATCTCGAAATTAAAAATAAAATTTTGTCTTAATTTATTAGGGGATTTGTGGAGAAATTTAAAAAATTTACCCTTAATTTTCGTGAATAATAAAATTGGGTACATAACATTTTATCCGCCCATTGATTTTTTGGTTAAATTGGAGAAACGTGAAGTATGCCCTATAGAGATCATTCGGTATAGGGTTAAGATTTTTAGGGGATATCCATAACCTATCTTCAATTAAGAAAGCAAGGTTATCTTCCGACCTCTGGATTTGAAGTTGGGTTTGAAAGGTTAGTTATGTTTTTTTCTGGAACATCCAATATTTTTAACGTTATTAATAATCACCTATAAGGAGGTCTCTTTATTTTAATTTTTAAGCAATCCGTAAGCGGATAACAGATAAATAGCTAAAATTAATTTAACCTACTAATAAACCATTTTGTCATTTGCAACTTTAGACGATTTTCTCGACTTTACAAAACGAAGATTATTGCTGTTGTTTTCGGTTAAGAATGATGGAATGGAGCCCCATAGGGCAACCTTAAAAAGTATAGACAAAGAAGTAGGCGGATGGCGACTTGGGTTTGGGAGGGGGTTGATGGGAAAAATTGGAAATATTCACACACCGTCAAATTTTATTTAGTCTCAATTTTTGAAAATATTTTTATTTATCTTATTACTTTTCTTTTTTTCCCAGCGACATTTTAATTAGTCGCTTTTTGATATTATTTTTTACATCCATTTTCAATTATTGCATTTAAAGATAATTTATTTGATTTTAATAATTAATCCAGTTATCATTTTTGTGAAGATTAGAAGCAAAGCATTGAATGATAACAAAATAATGGAATTAAAATTATGCAAATTTATCATATTCCCTAATAATAACGACAATGAAAATAAAATTGAAAGAATTATTTGATATTCGTTTAAGTAATTTCAACTTAAAAAGAAGTGAATAAAATACGATTAATTAATATTTTTATAATAAAATTAAAAAATAAGGAATGTGAATTTTGTATGCATCAAAATAAATTTAGAATAAATATTAGAGAATGAAAATAAATGTGTAGAGAATATTAATCAAAATAGCAAAAAGTTTACGATTTTAATTGAATAAATTGAATAAATTAAATGAGAAAAAATGAAAAAAATATTTTGAAATAATGTGGGATTAGCCTCCCATCCTAAATGAGAAGACAACCACCCCCAAGGCGATTTGTAACTTCAATTGCTCTCATTAATTTTATCTCTTTTAAAAATCAAACAAAAATTTTGTTTGAGGGCTCTGCGCAATTTCATTCCTCATGTTGAAAATTTGAGGGCAAGCGAAAATATTTTAGATGGTCTTTACAAAATCAAATTTAATTTTTTGAATGGATAAATATAATAAAGTTATTAATAAAAAATGACCAAAAATGAAATTTGTGAAAATTAGTTTAAGGCCATTTAGGGTAAAATAATCGCCAAAATAAATGAAAACGAATTCATATTTAAAAATAATTAATAAATTTGTTTATGTTTAATTCATCGAAAATAATAAAAAATCAAAAAATGAAAAATGAGAGAGAATTTCGGGTTAGCAGACATTTGCTGATTTCCACTTGTGGATTTCAAAAAAAAATAAAATTTTTTTTAAAATAAGTATAATTTTTAATATTTAATTTGTCGAAGAAACATTGAAAATGACGAAAAGAATAATGAAAATAATGAAAAAGATAACGGCAAAAAGACTATATAATGGGTTCAAAGTGTATCGTGAGAATGGTTTAAAAGAGAGAAAATCAAGTTGCAAATATTCATTAAAAAATTAAATAAAAGAAAGAAGAAAAACATTAAAATAAAAAGCCGAAAAAATAAGTTTACGACACCCCCGATTCCCAGGACGTCTCCGTTCCAAGTACTAAGGGGGCCCAGCGTTGCTTAACTTGCCAGATCGGACGGGATGGCGTGCTTTCAACGCGGTATGGTCGTAAACAGGATTGATGAAGGGTGGATTGGGTTAAAAGGGAAGCAGAGAGTGTACGCATTCGCTATTAGCTGCTCGGTTAGAGTGAATTTTTCCAACTTCTTAACTTGGCTTTATTGGGCGAGCGATAGCCATAAATAAGTTGGAAGAAGAGAGCAAAAAATTTGGGAAGAGCAGGAATAAGTGCTGGGCTAGAGATAAAAAGCTTCAAATTTGCAATGGAAGCAGAGAAAGGGGAATTTGTCAAAAGAGCATTGTGTTTGAATGGAATAGAAATGACATGGAAAGAGACAAGGGAAAAATATAGATGGTTTTATGCGGAATTTGGTGGCTGCATTGCTTCCCATGAAATTCTCTCCTAGTGAATGTGGTAAATTCAGAATAATTTTCCAATTCTTAATATTTTCACTATATTTTCAAAATAATTTTTGGAACGCGGAGCCCTTTTTTTGCTCCACTTAAAATTTTATTATACTAAAATTAAATATGTAAAATTTTCCGAAATTGTGCAAAAGAAATTGCGCCCATTGAGGTCGAGAAAACTATGAGCCAATTTTGGAGTGTCTAAAACTAAAACTCTATGGACGACTGAAAATTTGAATGGATATAAATCAAATAATGTAAGAAAAATTAATAAAAAAAAATATACGCATTGATGTAGTGGATTATAAACGAAAAAATGGCCAAAGAAAAATTCAATTTTTTCCATTCGATCATTTTTTGATAAGAACTTTATGGAATAGTGATCAAAATTAATTATTTTTACCAGTTCAAGCTTTTTCATATTGTAATAAAAATTAACTTTTTTTGAGAATAGTAAAAAAAAATTAATTTAATCATTGAATTGGTATCGAAATTTTTTTGCATTTTCGTTTTCTAAATTTTGTCAAAAACAAACAACAAATTACCTTGTTCTTTAAAATTTATATTTAATAGAAATGAGTGGATCAAAAGTTCAAAAATTTATTGAAAATCATACATTCTTGGTTTATATATCTTCAGAATCTTGGCAATTTCCCAAATGAAAGGGAAAACAATTGAATGGGAAACAAACCACCCACCAAATTCCACAGAAAGCTTCTATATATTTTTCCATTGGTTCCTCTCTTTATATCTTATTGTTTAATTTGCTTTCTATTCCATTTTATAATGTCGCTCTCAGACAATTTATTTTCTCTGCATCCACTTCCCATTTGCGGTCTTTTACTCAAGTCAGCATCCATAGCATTAAAATGTAGAATGTACGCTTTTCTTAATCTTCTCCTTTTCCCGTTACGTTTATAATTTAAGTGGTCTTCCAATACGATTAATGACCAAAATTTCCATTGTTTAAAAACTATGTCAAAAAATTCCCATAATTTATTTTTAAGCATATTTTATATCGATATTTTCCTAATAGAGATCATTTTTAAATCCAATTTCTTGATAAAATATTTTACAAATGTCAATGCAATACCGTGTTCTGAATTTCCTTTAAAGTTAAACCTGCATTTGGAATTTTACTGTTTAAAATTTAAAATTAAAAAATTATTATTGGAAATCGATCCCCAATTATCGAGAAGATTTGGGCGAGCTCTTTAGTCTTGAAAAAAAGAATTTTTAAAAATGAATCAAAAGCGGAAATTAAATTTACAAAAAAATTTAAGTCAAATTTCATTTAGCAAATTTTAATAATTAACATTCATAAATGCACAAAAATCAATGAATGAACTGTCATTAAATTGTTGATTGATGTTTATCATCAATCTCATTTTCCTCCTTCATCATCAAATTTTTAGGAGAATCCATTGAAGACATTGGCAGATTTACTTGCTAAAATAATATAAATTACTTTTATTAATTAATTAATTAAATAAAAATAATACATATTCATTCAATAATTTAATATTTTCCATTTTTATTTTTTTACCTTTTCCAGTCGATTTTTTCGATAAATCCAAATCAAAAATAATACAGTGATGGTTAACATCATCATAATAGCAATGATTGCACCTAGCATAATCCATTTCCATTTATCATTCAAAAAGTTGCTCAATTCCTCTCTGTTATTGGCATCTTCTTTTGCACCTAGGCGGCGAATCACGTATCCATTCTCTTCGAGCAATTGCACAAGATTACCCTGGCCACCAATGAAATGACCTAACGGTATGTAAATGATTTTATTTAAATGTTAAATATGATAAAAAATTTTAGAAAAAAATCAAATTTTTAAAAGGTAAAATTTAATTAATACATATATTTTGGCCGTTTTTTTAAGAAATTCAACTCGAAATTTTGTTAAATATGTTTCAAATATTTAAATAGTATATAAGTTTTTATTGGAGAAGTGTTTTAGAACTTTCAGAAATATTATTGAAGTTTGCATAAAAAGTAAATAAAAAAATCATTCAGAAAATTGGTCTTTGTTTTATTTGTTTCGTATCAAAATTTGATATATTTTAATTTCAATTTTTTTAAAATAAAATTTTCTGAATTATATATTAAAATTTTTAAAAACTCCATTCAACATTTTGTCAATTCTAAGAAGCATCAAAGATTGCATAATTTACTGAATTATTTGGTTGAGGCTTGAGGCTAAAATTTCCGAAAAAAAAATTTTCGAAAATGATAAAAATCCCGTAATATTATATTTAGTAATAAAATTAAAATTATTAAAATTGGAAAAAAACTTGCCTACACCAAATGCAAAAAAGAATGTCTTTTCGGGCTCTTCTTGCATCCATGCATTCATGTGCTTCAGCCAACGTCGATTTCGAGTAACGAAAAGGTCGTTAAGCAATAGCTGGGTAGCATTTTTCATTAAATTTTCTGTTATCATATCAGCATTGCTATTATTATTATTGCTTTTTGGATTGAAGAGCTCCTCAATTTCGGGAAGATCATGTCCATATAAAGCCAATATTGCTAAAGCTGAATTTATGGGGTCGTTCTCTTTTTTCAATTGATTTTCAATTTGATCTAGTAAAGAATTGATGACAACCGATAACTGCAAATAGCATATTAATTAATAATTCAATTATTAATAAAGTAAAGGGAAATATTTATAATGCAGAAAAAAAACATAAAAGAGTATTGATCGGTTTAGTGGTTTGTCCAAAATTCCCAAAACAAAAACCGTTGGATAGAGCTCGTCAAGACGCATCGAACGGTATATAATTTGTCATGGTATAATTGGTTTTGAACCAAACCTCAAACGGTTTAAATGGTTTAAAACCCTTAATTTTTGATCAAACCATGACAAAATATATACCAATCTACGCGTCTCGACGAGATCTATCGAATGGGTATAGGTTTTTGGGGTATATGACAAACCACTGAACCGGTATAAACTTTACAGCATTTTCAATACTCTTTTCTGCAATTTTAATGTTTTTTTCTGCAAATTCAATGTTTTTTTCTGCAAATTATTTACCATCCATCATAAAGTAAATAGTAAACACAATTTATAGATTTAGAATGGACCAAAGACCCTCTTGTATTAATATTTTTTAATTTTAGGATAACCCTATATACCCAATAGAAAAAATTATTCATTATTAAAAATAAAATTTAATTTCTACTAGTTAATTTTTTACTTTTTAATGATTTTATTTAAAAACTTCACATGTTTTGGCTCCATTGATGCGTACAATCCCTCCTCACAAATTTCTCTCAATGTTTCCACAAATCTCTGTTCCTGCGCCCGATCCGAGGCATTTTTCATCATAAATGCATCCAATGACAATGGCCTCGGGGTGGTTGAATTTGAGATATATTGTGATTGGAAGGAATTTTCCCCATCATCCAATTCTGATTGTTCCAAATTAATTGAAGTTGTTTGTAACATCAATAGAAGAAAATCGGGACTCATAGATGATGGGCCGAATAAAGTAAATATTCCTTTGGATTTCTCGGGAAGATTTTCAACGACTATAAATTAATATTTAATTAAATGTTTCCGTCATATTTTGCATAAATGAATTTTAAAAAATAAATAAATAATTATTTAATAATTAATTAATTATAAATTTTTAATATGGCTTTACCTTTATTAACACGATCAAGTGTCGTTGCGGGAAGCAAATATTTAGCACTTTTTTCCAATGGAACGGAAATGCAATAAATGAAGTCTCTTAATATTGCCGAAAGATTATGGGCATTCGATTCAAAGACAGCATCGGCGTTCATGAAAAGCTCTTGGACCCAATATGGTACTATAAAATTATTATTTTTAAATTCATTTTTTTAGAAAAAATTTTCACTTAAAAATAATTCAATTTTTGTTAAATTTTTATTAAATAAAAGATAATATTTACGAAATTTTTTTTATTAGATAATTCATTATAATTATTTTTTGTAATTTCAAATATTCTACTTACCAAAATTCATGACCAAATCATGTCTCAAATGTATTGTTCCTATAAAAAATAAATAAATAAGAATTAAGTGAAGAATTACAAATATTACCGAATAAATATGAAATTGCGGTCGTATTAGGATGCTGAACTGACCAAAGAAATGAACGGTTTGGCATCTTAATAATAATTTTTTTTTAAAAAAAATTAGATTTTATGACATAAATTTTTTATAATTTTTTACCGAAATAAAATTCTCTTAAAAATTAAAAAAAATAAAGGGATTTAGACTTGTTGATGCGATATAATTTTTATTATTTTTTCCATAAGATTCAAAAATAATTAGGATGCTTATTTATTGAAATTTTAAAGTTAAATTTAATCAAAAGTTTTACATTTTCCAAATCGGCCTCCATAGTGATGTTTTCCAATTCAAACGGAACTGAATTTCCTATGCCAAAACTAAACATATTTAATGCCAATATGCTGATGAAAAATTTAGGAAGGTCCAATTGCAATGTAATTGGAAATTGTATTATTTAAATTTAAAATTCTAGTACAATAGGATGAATTAGAATTGATTATGATTAATATGCGAGAATGATAAAAAAAGAGGGTATCGGCTGGATGGACAAGATGCTCCCGATGATCAGACGGTCTCGAATGAAGTTGGGGAAAAGGCGATTGAAGGGAAGCGAATAGCTCTGACGGTCAAAGGATGCTAGGGGCAGAAAAAATAAGTGAAAATGTAAAAGCTTAAATGGGCCCCCAAAATTGGCGTATAAAATGCTGAATGATTGGGACAGGATGGGTAGTGGCCAAAATAAGATGGGACAAAATCGATTAATGATGGTGGATGGAATGAAAAATGGGTTATATATGAATGTCGAATGAAGAGTCAAAAACCCAAGAAAAAGTGGAATTGGATAGGGGGTAAATTTATGCATAAAAATAAAAATTAAATAAATCCATCAAATTTGTTCATCAACGAATTGCGGCGACAAAAAGAGAGATGTCAAAAAACTTTATAACGGCTGAATTTTTTCTTTATCTCAGTTTTGTACAAGGCAAATGATGATACCATTAATAATTGCTATTTCTTGTAAATGACTGGATAGATAAGAAAATTGCAGCAGGGAAAAAACAATCTTTCATCAAATTTCTCATTGGTATTCGTTCCTTAATAAGAAGTAACGAGAAAATGCCCCCAAATAATGGCGAAAAAATATGGCGGTCATTGCTGGAAAAATTTAAAATTATATATTAGATTCATTCATAAAATGGAATATTCTATATGTCCTTCCATTTTTTATATTTTTAATCCTCATTTGGGCATTATGGGGGCACATTACTGTCAAAATTGACGATTCCATTTTCTGCCCAATCCCCTTATTTCCTCATCCACCGAATTTCAATAAAAATTTGTGTCAATGCCAATATTGGGCCTAAGGGCTTATCCTATTCATCCTACTGTACCCCCACTTTTTGCCTAATCGCCCGTTTACCCTATCAATCAACATTGCCCCTATCTGCCTTTTTAAACCAGCCCAATTTCACATTAATGGTTCACTTTGTTCACTTTTCCGGCAACTTTCCCAAACACATTTACGACGTTCTGTTATCACATTTTTTCCGCACAACAGATAAATATATTTACTAAAGTCGAGTCAAGTTAAACCCAATCCCCGTCCTTGGGCCACTGGGGGCTTAGGCTCCCGGCGAAGGCCTGGGGCGAGAGTTTAGGCCCACTCTCGCCTCGAACCAACCTTAATACCGAATAGCGGTATTATAAATTTGCTAATAAAATGTCCATTTTTTCTTATCTTTTTGATAATGAAAAAATAAATAAATAAATTCAAAGTTTTGCCTGAAGCAATTTTACCTAAAAATTGCCATAAATGAATGAAGCAAATTATGAATTACAAATGGGAGAGAAATATATTCAATAAATAGATAAATGGAATTAAAGAATAAATGTCATAATTAATCATTTTTGCACTTAAATTAATAATTTTTACACCTTATTTAATTTAGCCAGCTTTCATGCTTAAAAGTTGATATTTTAGAGTTTATTTAAATTTAATAAATTGAAATGGGATTTCGAATGGGAAAATAATTAATAATTAAAAGGGTATTATTTTCTTAATTTTATGGTCTTAAAATGGAAATTTTGTAAAAATTGTTTTTTGAATAAGTGAAATGGATTAATTTTGGCAAATTTTATTCATTTAAATTTAATTTATTTCCTATACTTATTCATAAAAATAAGCAAAAATCTGAGTGAATCAATTCAAAATTTGGTATAATAGTTCTCATGCACGACCATTTTGCGATTGGCACGAATTTCAGCAATTGTGGAGCAACCTGAAGAAAAGTGAATGAACAATTAAAATATTGAGAAAATTTAAAGACATTTTTGAAATCATAGAATTGATTAAAAATAATTTAAATAATTCAATTTTTACTAAAATTATAAATGTAGAAATAAGATAAGATTAATTTTAAAATCAATTAACTTAAATTAAAATTGCAAAAATCAAAAATATAAAAAAATAAAATTAATAGTTGTAAATTTTTGCCAAAATAAATTGGCTCACCAGCAAGCCTCATTGCATTCTCGAATTCGCGGCGCAAAAGTTCAATTACATGCCTGACGCCATCTTCACCCTATTTTGAAAATAAAATTTATCTTTTGATGGGAAGGAAAAAAAAATTAATTTAAAATTTGAGATTTTTGAAAAATCAAAAAAAAATATTTTAAAAAATCATTACAGCCACAACAAGCCCATAAAGTGCAGGCCGACCAATGAAAACTAAAAAATGGATGGGAAAATATTGAAAGAAATTAATTGAATTTTAGGTCATTCATAATTTACCAGTTTGAGCGCCCATTGCCAATGCCTTAAAAATGTCGGTTCCAGAGCGGATTCCGCCATCCATAAACAACTTAAAATAATAATAATTTATTTTAATAATACATTAAAAAATGTTCAATTCCGAATTCCTATACATTAGGGTATATTTTGTGTTCTAATTTGGATCTTAATTTATACAAAAGTAATAATTCCTTAACATGTAAATATGTAAATTTTAATAAAATAATATACATAATTTAAAATTTTCTGAAACTACTTTTAAAAATTCAATAAAGTTCAAAATTTATATTTTCAAATTGCTAATTCATTTAAGTGGAGCGAGCGCAGCTCCACGTTCCAAAAATTGTTTTGAAAATAAGACATTTATTTTAAATTAAATTCCCAATAAAATCGAGGAAATTTACCAAATGAAAAGGAAAAGAATTGAATGGGAAACAAACAAGCGAGCAAATTCCCAAAACTTCTCTACATTTTTTCAGTGGGTATTATTTGCCCTGCTCCTTGCTTTCCATTCCTTTTCATAAACTCTCACTCAAATAAATTCCGTTCTCTGCTTTCACTTCCATTTATTTCCTATTTTCTCTAGCCAACATTAACTTTTCACTCTCATTAATATTAATCTCTTTTTCCTATTGCATTTACAAAAAAGGGTCGCCCTTCTGCTGAACGTACCTTATTATAATAATCAAAACTTCTATTATTTACTTATGAAAAATGTCTGAAATGCATTTAAAAAAAGATAAAAACCATTTATAAAAAATTGAAACCATTTTTACTACCTAATAAAATAAGTTTTAAACCCAAACAATTATTCGATATTATTTTTATAAAGCATTTTATAAATGCTAATACCCATAATCTCGTCCTGAATTTTCCTTAAAGCCCAACCTTAGGTTTGAAAATTGACTGCTTAAAATTTACATCAAATAAAAATTATTTACTGGAATCCGATCTCCAATTATTGAGGAGATTTCGGCGAGCGCTTCAATCTGAATCAAAGAAAAAAAACAATTGTTGCCATAAAAGTTTGCTCAAATTTTTACGGTTGAGGGGGCATGATCAAGTGAACGACCGCCCAAATTGCTGACAATGATGCCGGCTACCCCAGCACGGATTGCGCGTTCCGCATCTTCCGGACGCAATACACCTTTGAGCAGAACCTAAACAAGATATTAAAGGCATTAATTAGTCATTTAAAATGAATCACTCAGCATATCAGCCAAATTCAATTTTAGTATTTTCGATGTTATAAAAAGACGAAAATTGAATACATATTTAGTCATAATGGTAAGTGGCAATCATTTACAAATTTGAGGTGGGTTTTATCGATGTTAAATATCAGCATTGGACTTATCAAGAATGGCATTAAATTATTATATTTGAGGCCAAATTAGAGCGTATATTAGTATTAACCAAATTGCTTATTAGAATAATATATATTTTTAATGGAAAAAATTAAGCAATTTATTTTTGAAAATTTCAAATTTTCGTCGGTTATTTAGAAGCTGAAGAAAAAATAAAATGCAATCCACAGTAACTAATGTTTGAAATTTTATAGTATTCTTACTGGAACAGGCGAAATGCTAACAAGCCATTCTACGGTTTCCCATGTGACTGAATCAGCAATCAGGGCAAATGTGTTATGCCGGGCATCATCCTTTTCCCCATGTTTGGGCAAAAATTTTTCGAAATTGGGCACCCTTAAATTTTTGAATATAAATTATATCAGATATTAAATTTTTAAACATTTTATGGCTATAACATTTTTCTTATGAGGCTTGAATTTTTTTTCTCCAACAAAATGATTTTTTTAATTTATTAACTTTTATATTTTTTTCGATTAATCCCAATCTCAATTTATATATAGGATTAGGATTAGTTAATTTTCCTCATAACAAAATATCCATACTCAAAAAATTTTATATTTATTGGAAATGTAAAATAAAATTTTTTATATAAATTTGAATACTGATAAAACGCATTTTCCTTATTAAGAAAATTTCATTTTGGTAATAAAATTTTAAGTGGAGCAAAAAAAGGGCTCCACGTTCCAAAAATTATTTTGAAAATATAGTGAAAAAATTAACAATTGAAAAAATTATTCTGAATTTACCACATTCACTAGGAGAGAATTTAATGAGAAGCACAACAGCCACCAAATTCAACATAAAAATTGTCCATATTTTCCCTTGTCTCTTTCCTTGTCATTCTTTTCCATTTTTCATTCCTAATATTTGACAAATTTCCCTTTCTCTGCTTCCACTTCAAATTTGAAGCTTTTTATCTCTAGCCCAGCACTTATTGCTCTTCACAAATTTTTTTGCTCTCTTCTTCCAACTTATTTATGGCTATCGCTCGCCCAATAAAGCCAAATGAAGAAGTTGGAAAAATTCACTCTAACCGAGCAGCTGGTGGTTAATGCGTACGCTCTCTGCTTCCCTTTTATTCCAATCCACTCTTCATCAATCCTGTTTACGACCATACCGCGTTGAAAGCACGCCATCCCGTCCGATCTGGCAAGTTAAGCAACGCTGGGCCCCCTTAGTACTTGGAACGGAGACGTCCTGGGAATCGGGGGTGTCGTAAACTTAATTTTTTCGCCCTTTTTAATTTTCTATTTAAAATAGCTAATTTAATTTTTTTCTATTAATTTTTTAAAAGAGAATTCCTTTATAATTTTTTTAATTTCATTAATTTATACACCATTTATAACCAGATTGATGGCCTCAAAAATGCGTTCAAATTATTTAATATTTTTTGCCCACCTTAAATGGTACGGGAGCACGAATCCGTTGCGAACATTGTTTCGAATACGGCCTTCAGTGATTGGATCCGGTGTCACAACTAGGGCTTGAACGCCCGCGGCAATTGCCCTCCGAGCCAAACTTTCAGTCACTCGTCGATCTTTGCACATTGAAACCTTAAGTTGAATAAATAAGAAAAAAGAAAATTTCTATTAAATTAAAAAGATAAATCATCAACTTATTTATTGTTAATTTAATGGAATAAAAAATTAAGTATCTTTTTTAAAATAACCTGAAACCAAAGAACTGTGCCTTCGGGTGCATTGCCGGCAATTTCCTCCAAAGAAAAGTTGGAAAATGAACTGCAAATCATGATGGTGCCCGAGTTGCCGGCAGCTACAAAATTGAATATAAATAAAATAAAAATTTTTAAATTATTTAAATAAATTGTAAAAGAATTGATTATGATGACACTCGAATTTCGACGTAATATTCACAAATTTAGGATAAAAATATATAAAATAAAATAAAATGGACTATCAAAAATCATATTTCATAAAGTTGAACAAATTTAGTGGATTTTTCGCAAAATTTGGCTAGTCAAAAATCTAAAAATAGTCAAAAAATTGGCTTTGTTTTTAGGGAGTTATGTTGCAGAAAAATTGGCTTTTTAATAAATACTTATTTATTTGGAATTTATATGGAAGTAATCTGTTAACTTTAGAACTTTAGATTAATTTATACTAAAATACGATTAAATAAAATAATGCTCTTATTATTCATTTATTTTTCTTGCCGTTTTAAAATTTTAATTCCTCCTATAATTCCCCATCAAAGTTTACCTCTGACTGTGGCTTTTTCTCCATCAGAATGTGCCATTCTTTGGAATGCAGTTGGGGCAATACCCAACGGGAAGGGCATTGTTTTATCGAATGCGATGAAATCGGATGCTTTGCCATTTTCTGCTGTTGAACAATTTGTGCCCAATTTGAGATGCACTGTTGTGTCCAAATGGCTGACGTCTCGCAAAATGTATTGTCGAATTAGATATCTAAATATAGGAATAAATTTATTTTATTTTTAAATTAAATAAATTAAAATTTTATTTATTTAATGAAATAAATTTGCCACCTTAATTTTGTGAATTGAATATATTTTCAAGTAAATATTAGCTTTAATTTAGCAAATTTATGACCATTTTTAGCCCAGATTAAGAAGAGAACGAATTAATGGATTTTATTAAAATTGCACAAAATTATGACAAAAAACGAAATACGCCAAAATTAAGTAATTTTCCTTTTGACCAAAATTTGTCCAAATAAATTAATAAATCGTTTTTATTTAAATAATACTTCTGAAAGAGTTTAATAATAAAAAATATTTAATTAAAGCTTAAATATAACCGTTTGAATGCCTGCCGATTCCGGGCTAAAGTTTGCTCCTCTGCCGAACCGCCCCAATAACCGACGGCATGTTTCGGCAAAATTTCCACAGCCCTCTTTTTCATGTCTTCAATACTGGCTAATGCAGTCAAAGGGGGATATTGAGGCGGGGTGGACATTTTAAAATATTTTAGAAATGGTAATCTAAATAATTTATTCATAAAATCTTAGAATTTAACATAATTTTGTCGAAAAATCAATTTTATGCCATTTATAAACTTGGCCAATTTGGCCATAATAAAAGACTAAGATTATCTTATAAGAATAGCTTTAGATTAAGGTTTGTAGAAAATAAAAAGAAGGGTTTTGAAATTAAAAATAATATTGATTTTAACAATTAAAATTTGGATAAATTTATTGATTTTATCAATTAAAATTTGGGTAAATTTCATGATTTTATGGGTAAATTAATTGGAATTCATTACAAAAAAAAATATAATTTTGCTAGAAATCAATATATTGCCCCTTTAAGAAAATTAATGATATTTTTGCATTTTGCTGATAAAAGAAAATGGTGGAGCAGTTTTTGCGTCAATTTCCTCCACCATTTTTATTGTTTTATGCAACAATCAATCGTTGATCATTTTTGTCAGGTGATGTTCCAATTTCCTACTAAAATTGACTAAAAAATTAAATAATAAAAAGTCCTTTGATAAAATTTTATGAAGATGAAGTTTGGAAATAAAGAAGGCCATTGAATTTTATTTTAATTAATTACATTTACCATAGAAAACTAAATACAGATTTGCCTCCAAATTATCCAACACCAATCTTTATAAATCCATCAAAAACTTTTTTAATTATTAATTAGTAATTATCATTATTGAAATTATGAATTTGAGATTCTAAACTTTAAATAATAATAAAAGCGAATATTTATATCAGATGATTTGTCTCTTTTATGCCAAAATTCCTTTAAAAAACAAACAAAAAAAAATGAGAATTTGATATTGACGCCGCCCCCTAAGATAGAAAGGTGATTCGACATTTGCGACGGGAACATTTGCGCCGCCGACATTTGCGCCGTAACTTTTGCGACGCCGACTTTTGCGCCGACGACTTTTGCGCCGACGACTTTTGCGCCGGAGCATTTGCGCCGTCGACATTTGCAACGCAGACTTTTGCGACGCCTATTTTCGCGCCGCCCACAGAAATACGAATTATTTTTTATTAAAAAAATTATCGGACCGAATTGTTACTCATATCATTAACTAATAAAAGGGTGAATAATTTTCTATTTCCAAAAGATGGACATCACACAAATTAAGCAATCCTTAACTAACGAAAAAGGAATCAATGGAATTCATCAACAGAATCCTAATGCGCGCAATGGTTCAACATGGCTGGCTCATCCTCAGGCATTACGATATAATTTAACAACAAGGGGATTGGATGATTGGGTTTATTGATGCTTAGGATTTTTATATAACATTTATTTAACAATTTTATTTATTCATTTGGTTAATAATTTTAATTTTGATAGTTATTAATAATCATAACTTAGATTTATTTTACATCGTTTTGCAAAATCTAATTGTATTTCTAAAGGCGGCGCAAAAGTAGGCGTCGCAATAGTCGGAATTGCAAATGTCGACGGCGCAAATGCTCCGGCGCAAAAGTCGACGGCGTAAAAGTCGGAGTCGCAAATGTCGGCGGCGCAAGTGTCGGCGGCGCAAATGCTCCGGCGCAAATGTCGGCTAACCGATAGAAATGGCTACTTGAAAGATTTTTATGAGTGAAATTTTATGAATTTGAAATTTTGTTGGATCTGAAATAACAAAAATGAATGGGCATTTTCTCCTTTTATGAAAAAATAGTTAAACTGAGGTAAAAATCATTTGTATTTTTTATGAGTTTTCCATAATTTTTCCTTTTAAATTTTCCTCAATTTCTTTAATTCTCGTTAAAAATTCTTTCAATTTTTCTTGAATTTCTTGCTTTAAATTTTGCCATTCTTTTCCAAATATTTCAGCTTGTTTCTTCAATTCTTCAATTTCTTTTTCATTTAATTCGATTTTATTTCCATTTTCATCACAAATTTTCCATTCTTCCATTTGTTGAATTGTTAATTCGGCGCATTTTATATTTATCATTCTTATATCTATTAATTTATAAAATTAAATAATAATAATCATAAGTGTTTTTTTTTCAAAAAGAATTGCTTTTAAAATTAATTCATATCAATTTTATCTTCTAAATGGATATCCTAATATTACCAATTGGCGAATAAAAATCATTTCTTTCTAAAATTGATTTTGCTAAAAATGATTGCTTAATTATAATTGATCAAAATTTATGACAATAAAACAAAAAAATGTCTTAACTAATTTTTATTTTGCTAGTTTTTTGGTCAAAATTTAGCAATTTCATTTAAATTCATTAATTAATTTTCTAATCAACTCATCCAAATCTGAAACTATAATGATAATAATTAAATATATCGAAAATTATTGTTTTCAAAAATTTTATTCTCAATTTACCATTTGTATGATTTTCAATTGCATTTTTTATTTCTTCAAATTTTTCCATTTTTTCTTCAATTTCGTTTTTCAATAAATTAATTTGAAATTTTTCAAAAAATTTTTTCTCTGTTATTTCAATAAATTCTTTAAATTCCTTGAATTTATTCTTTTCTGACGGCCTCAATTCACATTGAATTTGCTCATCAATTTTTTGGAATTTGCAATTTTCGAGTAATTTTTGCAAATTCTCGCAGGTATTTGACATTTTTGAAGCAATTGATAAATATTCTAAAAATATCAAAATATAAATTTGTAAATCCGTTAATCAATTAATTAAAAAATCATGATAATAGATAAAAGCTAAATTAATAATAAAGGAAATAAAAATTTTTAATGTAGAATCAATCCTATATCAAACGATTAAAAATAGCTCCAAAATGAACCATCCAAAAATTTGCTTGAAGGAATTTCATTTTCTTCAAGAGAAGTGGGGCAGTATTAGCTTATGGTATTTGAAAAATAATTAAAAATAAATATATGGATGATTTTAATTTAATGAATCTTTGAAAAATTAAAATTGAGAATATGAAAAAATTTCGACATTCTCCAAAAATATCTAAAAACCATAAACATTCGGTTCAAAAATGATTGGTTTAAACGGATGTAGCTTTTTTTATACATGAAAAGAATTGAACATTTCCGGAATTTAATATTTCTTAAATTGTACGGAATTAATTTTCCTTTGATAATTTGATTTTTTTGTAAGACCAAATATGATAAAATTTAAAATATATTTTCCCGTTTAAATTAAATTTCTTTCACCTTTATTCGTATCAAAATCCATTTGGATTGCATCCTCAAAATGCATATAAATTTCCTTTTTTACAATTAATTCTTCGTCAATATGGCTTAAAAATATTATTTTAATTTTTTTGTCTAAATAATTTTCCCACCCAAAAATTTTCATTTTGTCAATTTTTCGAATTAAAAATTTCAATTTTAATTCAATTCCATTAAATTCCCGTAAATATTGTTTTCCCTCCTCCAAATGTTTAAAATCATTCAAAATTCGAACTGCTAAATTTTGGCCAAAATTTCTGATTGCATAAATTGCCTCAGCATTTGTTGGATCATCGGTTAAAGTGTTCAAAATTTGCCTGAATAATTTCCCTTTCTCTGTCCTATCCCATAACAGTGGAATGGGATTGGCCTCTTTCCATCCCCATCCATTCTGATTTTTTGCAATAATTTCAACAATTTCAATGCATTCAGAAACAAGCAGTTTTTTCATGCTCAACAAAGTTTGGATTGATTTAAAATTGGCTGAAAAATTGTTTAAATACATATAAATAATTTTATTTACCATTTTTTCGTCCCTTTATTTGAAAATTCTTTTCTTCTTCAAAACACATTAAAATTTGATTATTTCTCATCAGTTTAAATGAAGAATTTAAATAAACACTGAAAATTCGATTATTAAATATATTAAAAATCTGAATATTTCAAACAGTTTTTTAAATGTCCAGGTCCATAATTGACTAGGCATAATTCGATAGAATTTAAACCAGAATAATCAATATAATTAATAAATAGCCAAAAATTAAACCTCTTTTTGATTTTACTATAATTTAAAAAGTTTGTGAGTTAATTTGCGATTTAATAAGGTTTTAAAATTCTAATTTGGTATAATAAAAAATCAGATTCTAAATTTGAAATCGGATTATTTCTATGATAAAATATATTTTTTTATATTATTTATCATCTTATAATACTAGCCAATTGGATTTGAGACCTTAATTAGTCCTAACTTAATTCGATATTTAATAGTTAATTAATATTAGATTAATATGTTCTTAAGCAATTTATACATAAAAGATCTTTAATCAACTATTAAAAATAAAATAATAATAATATTCCTCACTCAAATGGATATGACAAAAATAGCCGAATACAATTAAATGCCCTGACAAAATAATCAATATGGAAATCTGCTTCATCAAAAGCAGTTTGGCCAATTGTAAAACTGAGCCTTGTGAGGAAAGAAAAGAACAATTTGAATTGATACAAATTTTCCTCTGAATTATTGTTTAATTCCATATCAATTAGCCATTTTTCACTGGTAGAATCAATAATATTACTTAAATAAAAGAATAAAAAAACACAATTTTTATTTTGGAATGGTAATAATTAATTGTAAAAAAAATTTTTAGAATAAATTTTACTTTATATTTTGACATAAAATAAAATTTAAACAAAATGTTCTAAAATATAATTATATAATTAAATTATTAAAAGCCAACTTTATTAATCCATTTTCAAGAAGGATTTTCACAAAATTTCCTTCAGGATTCCCCCATTTCCAAATGTGATTTTTAACGCATTCATATTTTCCAGTTTCTTCATTTTTATTGAAGAATTTTGGCAAAATATTTTTGTAGATATTTTTCAAAAATAATTTTACATTTTTGATCGGGAAAATTGCAGAAAAATGAGAAATATCATTTTGCTGTATATTTTTTCCCTCCATCCAATCTTCATTCGGCAACATTTTTTTGACCATTTTTATAGTCAATGCATTGAAATTTTTGAAGTCGCTTTGGGCGGCATCAATACCGACGAATGGTGACCACCATTGAAAGATGGAAACCAGCAAAAATATCAAACAAAATTGAGTAAATTTTTGCATCTGTTCCAATTTTTATTAATACCTAGGTAAAAAAATTCAGTAAAAATTTTCAAAAAAAGGAATGGTGGATAACCAAATAGGAATATTACTGAATTTCCAACACAGTGTAATACATAATTTCGTGTGAAAAATTTGCAGTTCTAAATTTTGCGGTCTTTCCCAAAAATAATAAATATTAAAATTAAGAGTAAAATCTAGGGCTGTAGATTAAAATTTAAGAAGTGGAGGATGGGACTTGGATTTCAGAACGTTTTAGTTCTAGGAGGATAAAGTTATAAATTCTATTTTTAATAAAGCCTCAAAATTAACTGCTACAAATTTCAGTTTATCTTTTTTAATAAATGTTTGACACCGCATAATTTAGTTATTAATTGGGAAGGGATAAATTCGAATTGTTTTATAAAAAAAATATAATATTTTTTGATTTGAATGAGAGTTGTTTACATTAATATGGCGGATTTGCTAATGTGAAAGATCCATAGTTTTTTCCTCACTCCCATACCATCCCTCCTCATCCAATAAATCCACGCAAATATTGACGAGAGAGTGTTTGAGAGACGAAGATACAAAAATGGTAGATTGAATGAGTGCGCAAGGTCCAATGACTGTGAGCGCTGCGCTAGGTTCTCTCAAAACAAGCGTAGCGATGGCTTTTTCCCTCTTTGGCCATCCATTTTTGGCCATATCAATCGATTAGTGTCAGCTTGAAATGTGGCCTAAACTCAGTTAACAAATCATTGAATTGAAAAAAGTTTTTAATGATATTAAGAATTTAATTAAATTTCAACCAAATTTTGATAGAACATTTGGAAAGATCTTATCGAGACGCATAGAATGAAGTCAAATTTGATGAGGGTTGGAAGTTTAATCAGTTCGAAAAACTCATTTTTTTAATCCAAAATATCCAACTCACTTCTGAAACTAAGTAATAAATAGAAAGCCTTCAATCAAAATAACCGGAGTATACAATATAATATTCAGTTAAAAAGATTGAGAAAATGAAAAAATTCTAGAATATATGCACATAAAATTTTTGTACAAAATGGTTTTAAAATTGTTTGTTTGTATTTTATATCATTGTTTTGAACTATTTTAGGGCGCGGAAAGCAGATTTCATACTATTTTATCGATTTTTCAAAAATATAAAAAGTGAAGGGTCTCCCCCTATGGATCGAATAATTTTTTGAAATTTTTTCTGGGCAAATTATAGCTCAATCAACGCGTCTCTATGAGAAGAGTCCGAATCTGTGATTGGTTTCGCATATAACTCAAAACTAAAAAAGTTATGACCATTTTAGTCTCGCTGGAATGTGTTGGCACAAGCTCGTCTGGTCGCGCGGAGGCGGAGCACACGGAGGAGTCCACTCTGAAATGCCCACCGGAGCAGTTCCAATCCGTATTTCCTTTGCGCGACTGTAACTTTTTTATATCTGAGTTTTAAGCAAAAATAATGACAGATTCGAGTTCCGCTCAGAAGGCTGGAACGTTGAAGGAAATATATTTTTCTTTTTTTTCTCTTTCTCTTCCTCTCGTCCATCTTCTCGTCTCTACATTTTTATTTTTACCCCTTCGTCCCTCGTCTCGTCTTTTCATCTTACCCTTTTTACCCACTCGTCTCTCATCCTCGTCATTCCGTCTTTTTTGCTAGGATGAGACGAGGACGAGGACGAGCCAAAAACGCATTACGACAATTGGGGATCAGCAATTGGGGACGCGACAATTGGGGACGACAATTAGGGACGACATTTGGGGATGCGACATTTGGGGACGACGATTGGGGACGACAATTAGGGACGACATTTGGGGATGCGACATTTGGGGACGACGATTGGGGACGACAATTAGGGATGCGACAATTGGGGATTGTTTTTTTTTTTGAAAAAACAAAGAAAAAATTAGTGAAATCAAGTTAATAATAGATCATTCAATGCTTATCGATTTTGAAATTTGCTATCGGTTTCAAAATAAAATTCAAAAAAAGTTGCCATTTTTATTTACCTAGATATAGCTAGGATTAAGTAGGTTTCCAGCTTAGGATTTATGGTTAGGGGTTAGAATAGGGTTAGGGTTTGAAGCAGAAAAGAATTTTAAAGAAGTAAGACTTGTCTTTTATGTATAATTTCGGCAAAAAATTTACGTTTTTATTCATAAAGAGATTTTTTGTGATTTTCAAATGTTTGTCGTGCAAAATTTTTTACATATTCAAGCAAAACCCATAGAGAAGCATTGAATGATCTATTATTAGCTTGATTTCACTAATTTTTTCTTTGTTTTTTCAAAAAAAAAAAAAACAATCCCCAATTGTCGCATCCCTAATTGTCGTCCCCAATCGTCGTCCCCAAATGTCGCATCCCCAAATGTCGTCCCTAATTGTCGTCCCCAATTGTCGCGTCCCCAATTGCTGATCCCCAATTGTCGTACAGCCGCGAAAAACGAAGCGTTTTTACAACACTGGCCCCGAGGCAAATATTTTGTTGAAGATTTGAATTTGATAAGGGAATTTTTACTTTGATGGCTCAGCAGTCGGCATCTTTTTCTTCTATTTGATTATAATTTTATTTTTATTTTATTCAATGCTCTATGATAAGAAAATTGCCGAAATTAGCTATTAAATAAATTTGAATCTTTTCATTTATCGGTAAAATTCGCATTTGAAGATTTGAAGGCCCTTTGATGTTCGATACAGACCAAATTTTATTGGTCGATGGGCGTCGCAATTTTGAATTTGCAGCAGACTACACTAAAAGAATACTTGTTTAATTCAAAAATTTTTTAATTTATATTGTTTGTTAATTATCCCCCATTAAAAATACCATAAAAAAATTTCCATAAATTTTCAAAAATTACCATCCCCTTAAAATAATCCACTTTCTTCAGCAGAAGGATTAATAAAAAGCATTTTATAAAATTATTTCATCAAAAGGCCCAGCCAACAATTTGATTATGGAAGCCGATAATTTATATACAAAGTACAATTTAAATATAATTAATTGATTAAATTTATTTTTTTTTCAGAAATTTCACTTGGGAAGTAAGTTTTAGCCAATTTATTTTTGCATTTATGGCCATTTTTCATTAAATCGAAAAAATTTTTTTTTGACATATTCTAGGTTGACAATGTGCTTTCTTTGCCTGAATTGAATGGACAATATAGGCAATCGGAGATATTTAGGTTTATAAATAATTAATGAAAATTAAACATACAAATTAGTTCATTTGGCCCAATTGGCCAGCAACAAGTCAAATGGTGTTTGCGACTTTATCCGCGGGATGAAGATTCGGATTCGAAGAAGTTCATCTCAATTTTCCTTCATCTTCTTGACGGAAATGGATCTGAAGAAGTTCGGGCAAATTATAAATTCTCCATTGTCAATGAACGTGGCGCAAAATTGAATAAGCAAGGTTTGGAGAAGCGGATAAATATAAGTAGAAAATTATAAAATTTATTTCTTGAATTTATTTTATGATTTACATAGATATCGGTCACGAACTTAAGTAACATAATTTATATACTGTTTTTGGTCCAAAACTTGTTTAAATGGGCCAATTAAATTCATCTATATGTGATATGTCATTTAAGTTTAAATAGGAGAAAATGAAGAAATAAAAAATTATTTTGCGAAAAAAATTTATACAAAAATATCAAAATATAAATAGTAGTAAAAAAATTTTAAATTACCAATTTAATAATTTTGAGCTATTTAAATTTGAATATTGAAGATTCGGATTGGTCATAATATATTATGGCTAAGTCTCTGCTCTCTGGCAATCCTTTTTGGCTTACTTAGATGGTAAATTCTAAACCCGGGAAAAATCAATATTTTTGATGATTAAATTGCAAATTTTTTAGCAAACTACAATAAATTTAAGTGGATAAATACAAATGCTAATAAACATATTCATTATTTGATGATTTTGAAAATTGTTTATCTTATTAAAATTATTTAAAAAAAATTTAAATCAAACGAATATTTTACCGAAAGTTCTATTTTTCTCATTTATTATTGCTATATTTTTCCAGAAACATCATTTTGCGTCCATACTCTTGAAGAAGACACTGATTACAATGGTTGGGGCTTCCCCAAGTTTATTGGACGTGAAACACTTGCAAAGAGCAACATTTACATTGTCAACGGTCATCAGCTTGTTGTGGACTGTCAAATTGAAATTAAGAAGGATAAGGTTAATTTATATTTTTTTAAAAATTCAATTTGCCAAATCAAAAATTTAAAAAAAACTAATAATTTTAAAAGCCCTATTTAATATGAAAATATTTCGGTGAAAAAATTACGGTCGGTAATGTTTGAGTGCCACCGTTTGAGTGCCACCGATTGAGAGCCACCGTTTGAGTGCCACCGATTGAGAGCCACCGTTTGAGTGCCAGTAGACGTTTGAGTGCCAGTTGTTCCCCCTTTATATTTCGACCTAAAAACCGGTTTTTCGGGGTTTTTGACTATAGAGAATCCGAATTTGGCATTAGTTTTTCATTATCTTTATTGGTTGAACCAGTATAGGTCCACAAACCGGTTTCGAAAATTCAAAGTTTGACATTTTGGGCCATATTATATATCAATCTATGCGTCTCGTCGAGCTGATTACGAATCTGTAATCGGTTTCACATAAGACCCTAAACTAAAAAAGTTATGGCCATTTTAGTCAAGTGGGTCATTTATACATCTAATGAAATTTTAAATGATCATAACTTTTTAAATTTTGAATTTTATGCGAAATAAATGGTAGATTCGTAATCAGCTCGTCAAAGCGCGTCGATTGATATATTAAATAACCCAAAATGTCAAAGTTCAATTTTTCCGAAACCGGTTTGCAAACCTTTACTGGTTCAGGAAATTAAATTATTGAAAAATAAATGCGAAATTTTTATTTTCCATAGTCGAAAACCCCAAAAAACTAGTTTTTAAGTAGAAATATAAAGGGGGAACAACTGGCACTCAAACGTCTACTGGCACTCAAACGGTGGCTCTCAATCGGTGGCACTCAAACGGTGGCACTCAAACGTTCTGGTCCGAAAAAATCATAAGATAGAAAATAATGATATGATAAAAATAAAACAAAAAACTTTTTTGAACTTTACTATCTAAAAAACCATTTTTCCAAAATTTTAAAAACTGATTTATTAAGCCACACAATGAAAAAAGACGTCTAGAAATTAAAATTGCTGAGCTTATGTTAAGCAAAAAGGAAAGGAGAAGGACGATATTATTTCTAAAATGAGACAAGAATATATTGAACACCTTGAAGAGTCAGTGCATGTATACAATCAAGCAATTAATGTGATGCGAGAGAATGAGAAACTTCAAGAGAAATATGATAAATTGGCATCGAAAGTGCGCCAGAATTGCAAAGAAATGCTGGAAGAATCTGCTATTGAGGAGCAGCCAGAAGAAATCAACAATTCGCCGATTAGCATCAACAATGTTTATCGACATCGACAGCCGAAAATATTCCGGTAAAATATTTCTATTTAAAAAAATTATTATTATATTTTTAGAGCAGTAGCGGAATTCAGCAAGCTGCTCCGATGAAACGAGTTTATATTAACAAATCCATTGGAGGTAATTTTATTTAGATTTTTGAGATGATTTTAAGTGACCAATTTTTAGATAATGGCACGAAGAAGATGCGCTCCTGATGGATGAATTATTTGGAGAAATATAATAATGGAGAATTGTATGCATGGAAATCAAATTGCATCCATTAGATCGTTTTTAAATTTAATTAAACTTTTCATTAAAAGCTTTCGGACATTTTTTAACATTCTGGGCGATACTAATTGGAATAGCATATTTTGTTTAATTAAGAATAAATCTGTTAATTCTGATTTTTTTTACTAAAATTACTACACATTTTCCTTGTTTGTGATATCAAATTTGGAAATACCAACTGTTTTGTTTCTATATGAAAATTTACTTGGAAAGGAAAATGGCCATTCATATTCCATAAGTTAACAAACCCAAATGTGAGCAAAAATATGAAAAAATTTATTATTTTAATATTACTTGTGAGATATTTATTCATAAACAATTGAAAAAATTAAATTTTGAGAAGCTCGAATAGAAATGAAATCAATCCCTCTGCTGCAAATGTAATTCTCTGAATTGTTTATTAATTCTCGTAAAATTAAAGTATATTTAATATTCAAATTTAATTAATTTAAGGCGAATTCTACTTCATCGTCTGAAAATTTCAATATCAATAATTTAAAAGGAATTATTTCGGCTGCTAGACAGCCGACAGCCGACACTCCCTTTTTCAAATGGGGCCTTTCACGTTATATCGATTTTAATTTTGAGTAAACAATTTTTCATTTGACTTGAGTGGTTGAAATAAAATAAAACCACCCGTGCCTTGGTCGTTAAGGTAGAGTGAATTTGAACTCAAATGATGTTTTCCTCTAATAAATTGCTCTTTCCATTTAAATTTATTTCTCGAACTGATATTGAGGAGCCATTTCATCGGACTCCACATGCCGCCATCAAGAAAAAATTTTAAATAAATATACAAAAACGAATCATTATTTAGCAAAAATTAATCAGTAAAATTTTTTAAATATTTTTCATGTTAATTTACATTTTAATTTGTAAAGATAATTCGAAATAATTAATTAAAATATGCCCACATCACAAAATGAAATTCCAACAACAGAAACGCCAAAATTGATGCAGATAAAAACGGAAAAGGAACCGCAAGATTGTTTAATTTGTGGCAAATTCACTCGTTTCAAATATTACAGTGTTCGAAGTTGTAATGGTAAAAAATTGTGAATAAAAAAATTTGTAATAAATTATTATTAAGGTTGTAAGCAATTTTTCAGACGGATTGTACTCAATCAAACTCAATATTTTTGCCTAAACGATGGAAAATGTGATTTGACAAAAGGTTGAATTCCATATATATATCTATGGAGTATTTTCTGAATAAAATAAAAAAATAAAATTCCGAAATGAACGAAAAAAAAAATAAAACTTTCCCGAATGAAATACAGAAATTAAAATTTTCCGGAAAGAAATACAAAATTAAAACTTTCCAGAAAGAAATACAAAATTAATTCTGGAAAGAAAACAAAATTAAAACTTTCCGGAATGAAACACAAAAATTAAAACTTTCCGGAATGAAACACTAAAATTAAATCCGGAATGAAATACAAAAATTAAAACTTTCCGGAAAGAAATACAAAATTAAGATTTCCAGAAAGAAATACAAAATTAATTCTGGAAAGAAACATAAAATTAAACTTTCCGGAATGAAACACAAAAATTCAAACTTTCAGGAATGAAATACAAAAATTCAAACTTTCCGGAATGAAACTCAAAAATTCAAACTTTCCGGAATGAAACACAAAAATTAAAACTTTCCGGAATGAAATACAAAAATTAAAACTTTCCGGAATGAAACACAAAAATTAAAACTTTCCGGAATGAAACTCAAAAATTCAAACTTTCCTGAATGAAACACAAAAATTAAAACTTTCCGGAATGAAACACAAAAATTAAAACTTTCCGGAATGAAACACAAAAATTAAAACTTTCCGGAATGAAACACAAAAATTAAAACTTTCCGGAATGAAACACAAAAATTAAAACTTTCCGGAATGAAACACAAAAATTAAAACTTTCCGGAATGAAACACAAAAATTAAAACTTTCTGGAATGAAACACAAAAATTCAAACTTTCCGGAATAAAACATAAAAATTAAAACTTTCCGAAAGGAAACACAAAAATAAAAACTTTCCGGAATGAAACACAAAAATTAAAACTTTCCAGAATGAAACACAAAAATTAAAACTTTCCGGAATGAAACACAAAAATAAAAACTTTCCGGAATGAAACACAAAAATTAAAACTTTCTAGAATGAAACACAAAAATTAAAACTTTCCGGAATGAAACACAAAAATTAAAACTTTCCGGAATGAAACACAAAAATTAAAACTTTCCGGAATGAAACATAAAAATTCAAACTTTCCTGAATGAAACACAAAAATTAAAACTTTCCGGAATGAAACACAAAAATTAAAACTTTCCGGAATGAAACACAAAAATTAAAACTTTCCGGAATGAAACACAAAAATTAAAACTTTCCGGAATGAAACACAAAAATTAAAACTTTCCGGAATGAAACACAAAAATTAAAACTTTCCGGAATGAAACACAAAAATTAAAACTTTCTGGAATGAAACACAAAAATTCAAACTTTCCGGAATAAAACATAAAAATTAAAACTTTCCGAAAGGAAACACAAAAATAAAAACTTTCCGGAATGAAACACAAGAATTAAAACTTTCCAGAATGAAACACAAAAATTAAAACTTTCCGGAATGAAACACAAAAATAAAAACTTTCCGGAATGAAACACAAAAATTAAAACTTTCCAGAATGAAACACAAAAATTAAAACTTTCCGGAATGAAACACAAAAATTAAAACTTTCCGGAATGAAACACAAAAATTAAAACTTTCCGGAATGAAACATAAAAATTAAAACTTTCCGGAATGAAACACAAAAATTAAAACTTTCCGTAATGAAACACAAAAATTAAAACTTTCCGGAATGAAACACAAAAATTAAAACTTTCCGGAATGCAACACAAAAATAAAAACTTTCCGGAATGAAACACAAAAATTAAAACTTTCCAGAATGAAACACAAAAATTAAAACTTTCCGGAATGAAACACAAAAATTAAAACTTTCCGGAATGAAACACAAAAATTAAAACTTTCCGGAATGAAACATAAAAATTAAAACTTTCCGGAATGAAACACAAAAATTAAAACTTTCCGTAATGAAACACAAAAATTAAAACTTTCCGGAATGAAACACAAAAATTAAAACTTTCCGGAATGAAACACAAAAATAAAAACTTTCCGGAATGAAACACAAAAATTAAAACTTTCCAGAATGAAACACAAAAATTAAAACTTTCCGGAATGAAACACAAAAATTAAAACTTTCCGGAATGAAACACAAAAATTAAAACTTTCCGGAATGAAACATAAAAATTAAAACTTTCCGGAATGAAACACAAAAATTAAAACTTTCCGTAATGAAACACAAAAATTAAAACTTTCCAGAAAGAAACAGAAATTTAAATCTTTCCTGAAAGAAATACAAATTTAAAACTTTCCGGAATAAAACACAAAAATTAAAACTCCGAAAGGAAACACAAAAATTAAAACTTTCCGGAATGAAACACTAAAAATTAAAACTTTCCGGAATGAAACACTAAAAATTAAAACTTTCCGGAATGAAACACAAAAATTAAAACTTTCCGGAATGAAACACAAAAATTAAAACATTCCGGAATGAAACACAAAAAATTAAAACTTCCGGAATGAAACACAAAAATTAAAACTTTCCGGAATAAAACACAAAAATTAAAACTTTCCGGGATAAAACACAAAAATTAAAATTTTCTAAAATGAAACACAAAAATTAGAACTTTCAGGAAAGAAATACAAATTTAAAACTTTCCAGAAAGAAACACAAATTTAAATCTTTCCTGAAAGAAATACAAATTTAAAACTTTCCAGAAAGAAACACAAATTTAAATCTTTCCTGAAAGAAATACAAATTTAAAACTTTCCAGAAAGAAACACAAATTTAAAACTTTCCAGAAAGAAATACAAATTTAATTCCAAAAAGAAACACAAATTTAAATCTTTCCTGAAAGATACAAAAAATTAAAAACCAACAATTAAATATGACAATTATCGAATACCATTTAATATATATTGAAAATAAGAATAATAACTATTAGTAAAAAATTTATAAGAGAAATGCCGAGGCTGCCGTCTGGACAGATGTCTCCTTCGGGGAATGAATCCGGCAAGTGTGCATTCGGAAAATAGAAGTGAAATGAATCGAATGTTCGATTCGCTGGAAACCCGTCGAAAATTATTGCTAAAAGATTCAAAAATGGATAAACCGAAAACATTAAATTTAATAGGGAATAGCAGTTATTGCCATCAAATATTCAATGAAGTGAAAAGGGTTTGATATTGAATAATTAATAATATTAAAATGAACTTAAATTTAATAGGAATGCGATCAATTTGAATATTTGACAAAAATTTTGAATGCCCATAGGCGAATAACGGATCGATGCTTCGATTTGCCGGATTCCTATTTGAATAAATTCAGTGGCATTGAAGAAGTGTTCAATGGTCAAGAAAATATTCTCGCATTGGCTGATTGCTATTCCGTAAATATTTTGGCTAATTTAAATAATATATTTTGAATTTTATAAGTTAATTCTTAATCATACTTATTATTAAATTATTTAAGTAATATTTATTTTTTAATGTTCAAAAAAATTAAAATTCTAAAATAAATATAATAAATTGTATACTTTTTAGTCATATATTGATCGTTCATCCATTGATGAAATTGCCCAATTAGAGAGAGAAGTGGTTGAAATTGGATTCGGTGAAATGCATCCAAAAATTCAAAAGATGCACATTGTTAATCAATTGTTGGTTGTGGGCATTTTGAAAGCAATGCCCATTTTTGGAAAATTAACGTTAAAGGATAAGGTTTACTAAAAGTGAAAAATATTAAAAATCTTTTATTCAATTTAAAATTATTTACTACTATTATTATTTTCGGTTATCGAAAATATTTATCAAAATTATTTAAATAAAATTAAAATCAACCAATATGGAACATTTAGGAAATTCTCGTCCGTGAATTGGGCCATCAAATGAATAATTTAACCAATGCATACTATTCAGTGGAAAAGGGGCAAATGTCGGTGACAGGACCAAAAGGATTATCCATACTAAATATTATTGTAAATATTTATAAAGATATGCCAAGGTATATAAATCTAACTAATTTTAAAATAATTAATATTAAAGGGTACTTGAAATGACGAAAATAGTTTTTGTGAATCCAATTGAGGCATTCCGCAGAATTCCAATGCTTTCCAATGAGGAATTCGCTCTGCTAATTGCGATCCATTTTTCTAATCCAGGTTAAATTTTTTGAATGCTAATTTAAGAATAATTAGTTGTTTCTTATTCCCAACATCATTAAAACATTTTCGGCAAATATCAAAGAAAACTAAATTTCTTTTATTATATCGTAAATGCATACAGTGAATATGATTTCGCAAAACATTTCCAGAATTAATTCAATTTTGGAAATCTAGAGATTTTTAGGAAATGACTCATTCTAATTTCTAATCGGCATGGTCGATATAGTCTATAAATTTCAATTTAAGACCGATGTTAACACTGAGAAGACCAAAACTGATTCGGGTTAAACAACAGTTCAGATTCAGATATCAGTTTGAAGTGGAAATATCATAGACTAAATCGATCAGGATAGTTATAAGCCTATTCTTGAATCTATGCGAAATTTAGTAGCCTAATTTCCTAAAAATTAGCTAGACCAATCCTTCCCAGAATTCGCACTAACGATAATAAATGAATGAAAAGTAGAGGATTCAGTCCCGATCACATTATTTCGTCCACAATAGAGGGCTAACTATCTATTTTCGAGATTCTAAAAGGGTGCACTTTTATTGTATTATAAAAATATTAACCATAAACACATCTCAAAATTCTAAACGATCCTAATGATTTAGAACTATTTTATTATAATTTCCCATTAATTCAGCAATTTCTGGGCTTTCTAAATATGCCAGTGAATTAATTTACAAGGAACAATGCCATTATTCCCGATTGCTCCTCAAATATTGCCAACAGCAAGCTGGCAATGGAACAAAAGGTGCACAACGTTATGCGGAATGTTTACAACTCATTGAATGCGCTTTTCAAGCCGTTCATTATTTTGAATCATTTTTGACCTATAGTGAAATGTTTGTGGCAAGAAAACATTATTATGACGATATTCCATCAAAATATGTAATCAAATCGTTGATCAAATCATTATGAGATATTTTTTTAAATTAAATTTTAAAACTATCCATCTCTATAATTCATACCTTTTTTGTACTTTTTTTTATCTATGCTTTTCCACTTGTATGTATTTTTACCTTTCTTATTTATGCTTTTTCCTTGAATTAATAAATTAAAAAATTGATTAAAAAATAAATTCCGATTTAATCAATGAAATTTACTTGGCCTTCTTAGTACAATGTTTTTAACAAAATTTGACATTTTTGTATTAATACAGTAAATTAAAGGAATGAAGTTAAAGACAAAGACAATCATCATTTTGAATTTGATTGAAAAAAATATTCGGTGATATCATTGGGTAATTTTCCATCCTTTCTTAAAAATTTGAATAAAGCATTGAAATTGAAATGCAACTGCCAATGGGTATTAAAAATGAATTGCTTTAAATAATTATTTTCCAGAACCAATCAAAAAATAGTACATTTGCTACAAGGAAATAATGATGGAAATTTTGTAATTTTAAAGCAATTTGAGTCCCACATAAATGACAATGACAAAGTAATAAAAAATTTGATTAATTACTCTTTGTTTCTCAGAGCCAATCAAAAATTGCTTCAAGGAAAAATGGATAAAATTTTTTTAGCTCAAAAAATGACAACGATGGAATAATAAAAAAAATGTCCCTTGTTGGTTAAAATTCAAATTATTAATTGTACAAAAATGCTTTCTGCAGATATCTCATCTCATCATTCCTATTCTTATTCTTTCCAATCCAGCAAAAAGTCTGAATTCTCTGTAAATTAAAAATTATTTTTGCCCATTTTTAGATCATTTTCAATGCCACTCATATTCATATTTTTTCTGAAGTTTAATTAATTTGTTTATGATAGAGAAATGGAAATTTTTCTTTCCTAACGGTACCATTTGCTGGTTTTAAAACTGCTGAACATATTAATATAAATAAATTAAATTATTTCTTCTTTTCAGACAAAAAATTTTTTTAATTTGTGTGGAATTTTTAGCAAGAAATATGAATCCAACAACAGCAGGAGACAATTATGAAGTCCATGTTGTACCAGCGGCAACCAATCCTGGAAATTGTTGGTTCTGTACTCTTAGAACCCAAATGCGAAATGTAACAATTTTGTTGCGTTTTAAATTTTTAATATTATTTGCAGCTGAGCATTTCGCTGTCCAATCTTGTGCTTCTAAATTTTGGTATTTTTGGATTGGCTATTGCCATTCGGATATTAAATTACAGCAACGCGGACATTTGCCGATTCGCTATCAACATTTTGATGAATGTGAGTGTTTTGATATAAATATAAAAGGAAAAGTCATTAAATATAAAGGAAGGAGAATTAAACAAACTGCTTGACACCATCATGGGCAACAAGGTTTTGATCAGCTGGACTCTGGTTCCAGCAATCTTCTCATATTTTCAAATAATTGGAACGAAAATTGACCGCGAGAAAATTAGTCGAGAAGGTGCCTTCGTAATTACATGCTTGGCCATTGGTTTCATTTTGGTCTGCCGGGACTTGATGCCAACATTCCTTTTATATGTGGCTATAATTGGATGCATATCAATGACTGGAGAAAAATTTGATGAGAAAAATCCCGTCATCATTGGCTTCTTGGCCATTGTCGCCATTGCTATTGAAAGAGGACAGATTTTGGGAGGAAATATTCTTTATTCAATAGGTTCGAGTCACTCCGTTCTATCGGCTATTCGCCGACGGCGATTAAATAAAAAGTGAACAAATGGTGAATAAATCGGATCTTATAAAGTGTCTTTGCCTGGGGATAACAATTGTCTTTTCACGCCAGTGTCACTTCCCATCTTCCTCTTTGCGCGGCCTCGCGCAACCAAAATATTCCTTAGATTGGCATCTTTTTGTCATCTCATTTGTTCATCTTCCATCTTCTTTATTGCCTCTTTTCTTCTTTTTGTCCGGCCAAAATCCTTTTCCATCTTCCCATCTCCCATTTGAACGGCTGTCCTCAGTCCGTGATCCTCCAGAACACTTGGCCAATTCTTGAATCTTTGTTGTTGCCAGCCTCGATCCTCAGCAGTAGCGGTTTCTTCAATCATTAATTTCCTCTGGGCTTCTTCGCTGGATTGTTTTTTCTTCCGTTGCTTCTTCCAGCTAATTTTTGGCTCTCACAGCCTTTGCTTTTGCTCCCACAGCTTTTTGTTTTAGCTCCCACAGCTTGTCGTTGATTAATTGTTGATTAATTTTCCGCCCACAATTCAATTTGTTGTTTCTGATTCTCAGAAAATTGCTGCTGCTTGCCGGTCTGGTTCTTTGGGCATCGGCCGAAATTTTTCTCTTTTCAATCACCACATAAAGAGGAGAATGAAAATCATTGTTCATTAAGGTAGAAATGTGATGAAATTGGCCATTAAATGTTGATGTTTCGATGAGGATCGTTGTAAATTATTTGCATTTTTGAATTTTAGTGTGAATCTGTTGGGCTAGTTTACGTTGTTAAAAGTCTTCACCTGACTTCGGCCATGAAAAAGGAAATAAACACAGCGTTGGCGTTCAGTAACTGGAGCCCAGAAAGTAAATGACGCATCGGATGAAGGTGTAGTTCATTGCCGCCGATCAGAGTGAAAGAAATGAAAGCCTCCGATCAACCATCTTCTTCGGCAAACCACAAATTTGTAGGAATATTGGTGAAATTTAGTTGCTCTTGAACGTCGCAATTCGGCTTTTAAAAGGATTTGGCCGGGTCGCCATTGTCAACGAAATAGACGCGAGTAGAACGGTGCCAGGGTCGCCATGAAAGAGGACAGATTTTGGGAGGAAATATTCTTTATTCAATAGGTTCGAGTCACTCCGTTCTATCGGCTATTCGCCGACGGCGATTAAATAAAAAGTGAACAAATGGTGAATAAATCGGATCTTATAAAGTGTCTTTGCCTGGGGATAACAATTGTCTTTTCACGCCAGTGTCACTATCATTGTTGGCAGTAATGTAAGTGAATTTAAATGTTTCTGAAGAAGAAACATAAAAATATGTATTTTTAATGAAACACATTTTAAGAAGAAACACAAAATGTTTTTAATGAAATACAAAATCTTTTTAATGAAACACAAAATGTTTTTCGAAGAACAAACACAAAATGTTTGTGATGAAACACAAAAGTTTTGAGAAGAAACACAAAATATTTTTGAGGAGAAACACAAAATATTTTTAATGAAATACAAAATGATTTTGGGGAGAAACGCAAAATATTTTTAATGAAATACAAAATCTTTCTGATGAGAAGAAATACAAAATGTTTTTGAGAAGAAACACAAAATGTTTATAAAGGAACACAAAATGTTTTTAAAGAAACACACAAATATGTATTTTTAAAGAAACACACAAATATGTATTTTTAAAGAAACACACAAATATGTATTTTTAAAGAAACACACAAATATGTATTTTTAAAGAAACACACAAATTTTTAAAGAAACACACAAATATATATTTTAAAGAAAAAAAACAAATATGTATTTTTAAAGAAACACGCAAAATGTTTTAAAGAAACACACAAATATGTATTTTTAATGAAACAGAAATTGTTCTTAACAAATAAAATGGCCCATTAGGACAATACATGAAATAATGATCAGTAACGAAAATATTCTATAATTTAGACGGTGACCGTCATTGTTGCTATACCTGTCATCATCGCCAGCAGCCTGATAAATGCCATGCTTGCAATCAAGATTTGTAACCAAGTTAAACAAGATCATCAAAATGCAGAGTGATTTGAATGGGAATGAGAATTTATTTGAGGCGAAATTAGATACAATATGTATTGATATGATAATTTTCTAATTCTTAATGCGCTGTTGTTACAATTATTTCTCAATCTTTATTAACTTCTCAATATTCAACAAAGATATTTCATCGCAGAATTTTATGATCAATTAATTAAATTTCTTGGTTGTTTCGCTTGAATTTTTATCTGATCATTCTAATTATTTTAATTTTTGATAAAATTAAAATTTGAAATTCGCTGATTTAATAAATAAATTCTTTAAAATGCTATTAGACCATTATTTCTTCAAGATATTCAATTGAAAATATTTTATGCTTTTAAAGTTGACTTTGATGAATTCCAACAAGTCTAATTTTCTGTTATAGTGATTTTATAATTATTGTTGATAAATTTTAACAATGACTGGAGGGAAATTTAATGAAAAAAATCCTGTCACAATTGTCTTTCTGAGCGGTATCACTATTGCTCTGATTGTTGGGATTAAGGTAAATTAATTTAATAAGAAAGCCTAATTAATTCAAATAAATTTGAAAAAAATATTATACAAAAATAAAAGCATGAATATTCTTTTAATTAAGATCGTGATCATCATTATTGTCATACCTCTCATCATCGTTAACAGTATGATAAATTCCATTTATGTGATCAAGATTTGCAACCGAATTATACTGGGAAGCAAAAAATAAATTCGGAATGATTTGATTGGGAATTTGATTGAAGCAAAATTTGATGCAATTTTGATAAATTTGATAATTTTTAATTCTAAGAAAACCACTCAAAATTCAATACTGAATTAATTTAAATTTGTTAAGAAATATTTCCATTATTTTGTAGTATGCGATATTCTTATGATTTAATGTTTTTTCATTCTATCCATAATCACTCAACATTCAAAACAATTATTCCATTGTCGCGTCTCATAAGGGAGAATTAAAGGCTCAAAGTCTATAGACGCGAATTAATACTCCAAATTCAACTTTTCAATTTCCAAATATTTAATTTATTTTTATCCAATTTATAAATGTGAGTAAGGGAAAGGTTGGTTTTTGCTGTGGGAATCAGCTAGGAAAAAATGGGATGAAGAACGATCGGAAAAATAATCGAGAATATGGGAATGAATTCTCGGATTAGATGGGAAAAAGAAAAGGCCTCCAGCAAAAGAAGGGGGCGGATAGTTCCGCTGTTGGCCAAGTTGGGACGTGAGAAACTGCTGGTGAAAATTTAGCAATGAAAAATGAGTGGGAGCTGGGAAATAATATTCGCATCGAAAGATGCGACACCATCGTTGATTTTATTTATATCATTCAATTTATTATACTATTATCTTGTTTGTTTGAATGTATTTATAACTGCAATTTTTGCCTGAATTTAAGTTATTCTGTTTAATTTATGCCTGTTCTGCTAATTCAATTTTTTGATTTTTTTACATTTTTTTACTGAATAATTTAACCAGGCTGAAATTAAATTCCTTTTCCTTTTTAATTGATATATTTTTGCGTTTTTAAACACTTTTGTTAAATTTTCAACTCATCTTCAATAATTCTGTTATTGAATAAAATGATTTAAATGATTTCAATTCAGTGTTCAATCAAATGTTCTTTTTTCCAATTTAAATTATTTTAAGGAATAATTTGAAAAGTGAATCTTAATTCTCGATGCGTGAATTTTAGATTATATAATTTGATGAATATTTACTCATAGGAAATATTTTATATGCTTCAAAAATAACTTTGATGAATTTCTTTACAGCGAATTTATTGAAATAAATGCACAAAAAGAAATGATAAAGCTAATTTAATTTGAATTTATTATTTTGTTTAATTTTTCTGTCATTATATACGGCAAAAAAAGCATTTTTCTTGTAAACTTTTTTGAGCGATGATAAAAATTCTAAATGTCATTCAAAAATTGCCGCATGCAACAATAAAAATTTTCAATAAATATTCAATAAATGATATTTTGATTATTGTTTTACTTTGATTTGAATTTTCCATTTTTTTATTGTAAGAATTATTCTGCGGTCAATTTGACCTTTACTCAAATTGATATACTAATGATAAACTTTAGTTTTTTCAAGAACATAATTTATAAATTATAATGTGCGAAATACTTTTTGAGTTTTCTTTAGATTTTTTCGATATAACCATTTTCCCTTCTTTAATGGTGGTAAAAGGGAAATCCAAATTCATCCTCATCCCATTATTCAAATTGCAGAATCATTCATTTAAAATTATTTACATTCATTCATTTGTCATTCTTTCCTCAAATTTTATTCTAATTTCTGTTCTAAAATCTAATTTAATTTATTACTTATTAGTCGAAAAAATATAATAAATTTGCTATAGGATATGAATTTTCTGTTTGATTGGTTTGCATTTTTATTAGAAGAGAAAGGCAATCATCATTGGTCATTCGACGCATAAAAATTTTTTTTGAAAAAATAATCTGTGAATAGCGTTAGGCAATTATCCTCATTCACTCAAAAATTTGAATAATTATTTTAAATGCAAATGCCAATGAGAATTAAAAATTTTCCCAAAGAAAATCAAAAAGCTAATTTGCTGTAGGCAAAGATGGATGGGAATTTTTGTTATTTTTTTAAAGTATGCCATATAAATGAAAATGACATTTTTGATTAATTACTCTTTGAAATAATAATTTCTCATCAGAGCCCATCAAAAATTTGCCTCAAAAGAAAAAAGGATGAATATTTTTATAATTGCAATTTTGCTCAAATAAATAACAATGGTGGAATATTTGCCTATGGTAATTGGAAATTCAAATTAGGTACTCTATTGTATAAAAATGAGCATTCCCCGCCCAAGTACCTAAATACCTATGCCTTCATTCCCATTTGCATTCTTATCCTTAATTACAATTCAGCAGAAATCCCAATTCTCTGTCAAAAAAAAATAATAAAAATTTACTGTTTAAAAAAATCAAAATTATTCATTCATTATTTTTGCAATATTTTTGGATTATGCACAATTCACTTTCATATTTTCTTTGAGTCTTCTTTATTTGTCTAAATAAGCAAAAATATTATTTTATCCATAATGGAAATGTTATCTGACTTTATAAGCCGGAACCCTAATAATATTTATAAATTTGTACAAGATTCTATTAATAAAATGAATCCACAAGGCAATGTCGTAAAATGGTATTTGAGCACTATCCGATCCGGAAAAAGAAATATAGCCCAGCACAAAATGCAGGCAATTTTTTGCTTTTTAAAATTTAAAATTTTAATATTATTTGCAGCCGAATAATTCCATTTCTAATTTACTTTTCGTCATTTTTGGCATTTGTGCGTTATTTATTGGAATTTGGTGGATGAACATCAGCAGTTTGGTGAGTTGTAAGAAAAATAAAAATTTTAAATCGCAAATAGGAAGGAAAATTGATAATGTTGACTGACACAATTTTGGGCAATTTATTGTGGGCTTGCTGGATTTTGGTTCCATCATGTATCTTATTTTTGGAAACAACTGGATTGCGTCGAACCAACGATTTTGCGATAGGCTTTGGAATTTTCTTTTGGGCAATTAGTATCATTTTTATTGGCTGGATTCTGGCCCCAACATTCCTCATAGTTGTCACAATTGGCTATGTTTATGTATTAATGATTGGATGGAAATTTTACGGTCCATTCACAGTTGGCTGGGTGTCCGGTTTAGCCATTGCATTCATTGTTGGCAGTAAGGTAAGTAAACAGACATTATATGAAAAAAAATTAAGAAACAAAAATTACACCTGATGAATAAGTACAATATGCAAATTTATTCCGCCGAAATGGTTGCACAATCTTATGAGGTTATTTTTTGAATTAAAAAATTTATAATAAGATATAATATTATTTTGATATTTTCCATCTATATATTTATAAAAAAATAAAAAATTATTAATATTTTTATTTTACATTTTTATTTAATTTTTATTTAGTAAAATATTGTTTTTCTTAGATATTCTTAATTGTAATTTTTAGAAATACTCAAATTTCGAATATAGTTTTTTATTTGCAAAATGGATATTAATTGAAAAAAATTTATTAAATTTTTAATTTTAAATTATTAAATTGTGAAATCCATAATTTTTTATTTGAGAATTTTTCATAAAAAACTAAAATATAATTTGAATTTGAATAAATGTTGGCGGCAAAATTGGAAATCAGGCAAAATTGGGAATAACACACTATCTCGCCGAAGAAGCAGAGTACAAACCTAACCCTAGCCCCAGTGTTGTCCAAATGTTAAATTTCTCGTCATTCGTCTCGTCATTCGTCTTGGCCTTTTTTACCCTTCGTCATTCGTCTCGTCCTCCGTCTTGGCCTTTTTTACCCCCTCGTCATTCGTCTCGTCCTCCGTCTTGGCCTTTTTTACCCCTCGTCATTCGCTCGTCATTTCGTCTCATTTTTCGTCATTTTCTCGTCATTTTGTCCATTTTTTCGTCATTCGTCTCGTCTTCGTCTTGTCCTTTTTCAACCCCTCGTCATTCGTCTCGTCCTTCGTCTTGGCCTTTTTTACCCCCTCGTCATTCGTCTCGTCTTTTCGTCATTTTTTTGAGACGAGACGAGGACGAAGACGAGGACGAGACGAATGACGATGACGTTTGGACAACACTGCCTAGCCCATAATCCCTACCCCTAATCCCATGCTGCTGAGCCCCTACCCTAACCCTATACTTAGTTTTTCGATTTTTGAACTTTCTCTGATCCTCTGACGAAAATAGTGTGTCATTTCCAATTTTGCCTGATTTCCAATTTTGCCGCCAACATAAATATTCTAAAAACCATCTTTTATAGCAACAATTAGCCTCCCTACACCGATTGAATTCTTCCTTGGGCTATTTGAAGTCGCATTGGAAGGAATTGGTTGCGCAAGTGAAAGGATGGACTTGTGTTTGTGCCCTCAATTTCCTCCCACTTCGATGTGCACTTCACATTTGTGGAATGATCGATTTGAGCAGAACCCAAATGCGGACATTATTGTTGAGATGCGAAATAGAAAAGAGATTATAAAATTGATGATATTTTTTTATTTATTTTTAACTAGGAAAGATAATAAAGTTGGAAAATTGAAAAATTGTTTAAAACTTTTAAACCTTTCACTTTTCTTTTTTACTGCTTTCTCTATGGCTAATAAAACAAATTAATAAATATTTTTTTATTTTTATTTTCCATTGAATTTTTTTTATCAGAAAGCACTTAAAGAAAATCAAAAACAGTGCAAACAGTTGTCTCCTGTCTCCTGTCTACTTTATACCAGTCAGCCGGATAGAAAATTAGAATTCTTCTCCTTCCCAAATATTGATAATGAAATAATAATGATAATTATAAAAGTTCAACAAATAATAAAAATCGATGCCTATGGGGAAGAACAATTTCCTTGATAACAATAATAATTACTCCTTTAATTTTTTGACAATTTTTTATTTTATCTATCAACAATTTTTCTGGATTTCTTTTTGCTTTTTTTACCTGAATGTCTACTAAATGTGCCAAGAGATTGGTCGGCTATTTTATGGGCTCAGGAAGTGGCAAGGAACAAAGGAATTTGACGGAAATTCAAGTAATTTTTTAAAATGCACTTTTTATCGAACTAATTATATTTAAAAAGAATTAAAAGGAACAATTTACCAAATTAATTATTTTTAAATTAATTTTTCAGGGCTCTACATTAAGCCATCTAATTTATTTGCATTTATTTGTTAAATCATCTAATATGGATTTCTTTTTCCTATATCCACAACATTTTCGTCAAATTCAAGCAGAAGTATTAAAATATAATCATTTAAAATTTATGGTTGCCCTATGGTAAGTCATTTTAAATAATCGCATAAATTAATAAAATTGAATTTTAATTAAATTTAAAAGTTAATTCTTATAAAATTTGGTTAAAATATTTTCCAAATAAAAAATTTAAGGTATGAAAACTCCACAGAATTTGCTAAAGTTATCAAAAATTCAATACAACGGACTGAATTCATAGAAAGAATTGCAAAATTTCTTGAAGATGAAAATTTGGATGGAATCGAAATTCAATGGGAATATTATATGCAAAAAATACCAAAACATCAAATTATAGTAGGTACATTATTTTTTAAAAAGATAATTAATAAATTACGCAAAGTTTTTCGATTTAAGAATAATTAATTAATTGGTCAGAAAGTTAGAAATTGAGTAAGATACAAATAATTCAAAACTTGCTTAAAATAACTAAACTAATTAAAAATTTTTATTATGCCGAAAAATAGACTTTTTTTTACATATTTTTAATATTAAAAATTTTTAAAAATTAAAAAAATAAATTTTAGGAAGACACGCGAGCCTATATCGATTTCCTTCGCAAATTACGAAATCGGCTTAATTTTTTGCCAAAACCTCAAAATTTATCTATTCTTCTCGCCCAAAACCCCAACACATTTTTCTTTCCAAATCAATTTGAATTGGCGGAATTGCTGGAAATTATTGACTTTTTCAACGTCAAAACCTATGATTATTATGGATTTTGGGATGAATTCATTGGGCCGCCGAGTCCACTTTTTTCCAGTATTAATTCATCAGCAGCTGCTTGGTATGAAGAATTAGAAGATATTAAATATGTAGACTGGACAATGCGCTATTTTGGATGCCGAATGAACAAATTGGATAAGGTATATCGGATTCCCCGAATAAAAAAATCCATTAAAACATATTTTTTATATCGAAAAACAAAAATTAAATTTTTTATCAAAAAGGGCAGGGACGACATAGCAAACCGAATTTATTTTTTTTTTCTATTTTTGGTTTGGCTAATATTAATTATTAAAATTTTAATATAGCTAAATATGGGTTTCTCACTACTTGGCCATTATTGGGAATCTTTCGAAATTCCATCATTGCCTATTTACAATTCAAGTGGAATTAAAAATTATGGATTTTTACGAAAAACAAAAGCAAATAGCCAAGTTTTGCAATGGCATCAAATTGAGAGCAAATTTAATCGAAATGCAACAATTTTTGATGAAACAGCAATGGTCCCATATATTGAGCAAAATGGAATGTATTTAGGCTTTGAAAATCAACAATCCATTCAGGCAAAGGTAATAATAAGATTAAATATTAAGTCATTTTTTATTAAATCGATGATAAATAATAATGTGAATTTTTATACAAAAATTTTAAAAATGATCTTGGACAGTCTATTTTTATATTTTTTCATAAGCCTGAAAGTTCATAATTCGGCATCTAGTCAATATTTCAACCGATTTTTTTTCATTTTACTTACAATTTAAATTTGATGCCCAATCAAAAAAAGGCAAAGAATGAATTTTGTCTAAATGATTTAAACCATTTTCGGTTTGGTTCGACTCCAATTATTTTCGGATAACGCTGAAATAATTCAACTCTATTATAGAAAAAGTTTTATTTGGTATATTATATGTTCTATATACCGTAAAACCTGTTTTAATTCCCCACCCTCTAATAATTTTCCAGTCTCGACTTTGAGGACTCCTAGCTCTTAGTAGGGCTAAATTTCAAAAATTCTTTTTGCCTTTTCTTAGTTCCCTAAGTCTTTACAAAATCTACTATAATATGTTCAAAAATATCCACAAATTAAGGAGTTAGACCCCAAGTTTTCTAAATTTTTAAGAGGTTGAAAAAATAATTCCCCATGGGAAATTAAAAGAGGTTTTCGGTAGGTTAAACAGATTTTGATACTTATACTATATATAAAAAACATTTGTACAAATTGCTAATTTAATAAAATTATCTTACAAATTTTTAATAATGATAAATTAATAAAATTTATTTTTCCTTGTAGATAGATTACATCAATAAATTTGGCTTTGGCGGCCTCACAATTGATTCTATCAATTTTGACGATGACAATGAGACCATAATTAAATATATAAGCAAGGAATGGAGCAAAATAAGTGAAGATAATTGTCAAAATGGCACAAACAAGTAAAAAAAAAAACAATTTAAAATTTAAAAAATGAAAAAATTACTTAAAACTTTTATAGTGTAAAAAGTTTGTGTTACAAATGCAAACCGAGAATACTTTCAAATAACAAAATTTCTAGAAATTAACAAAAAAATTTAGTGGAAAATCAATAATATTTTTATAAAAATTCAAAAATGATATATTTTTTTTCTTAATTTAATTTCTCTATGAAATATACCCAAAATTAACAGCAATAATGTCATTGTCAGTCGCTCAGGCGTCGTTGTCGGAATCGGAATTCCTAATTTTTTCAAAAAAAGTAAATTGTCTGCCACCGCAACATCCAGAATGCCAAAAATTAAATGGGATATGTGTACTCAAGCATTTATGTGAAAATTTTGATGGCGATACCTTTTATTCAAAGGAATTGCCCGACAAATGCGGATATTCAATTAAAGATGTTACGTAGGTATTTTTACGATTAAATTTAAATATTGCCAATCCTAAAGAATCTGGGACACAAAATAAATTTTTTTAAAAACTCATTTTCTAGGGTCAAAACTGATGCTAATTTCTAATCTGAGATCCTTTCAATCAAACCTTGGCATCTTGGTAAAATAACGCCAAGTTTTACCAAGAAAATGTCTGGGGGGAGACCAAGTGAAATTTTTGGAAAATTTTTGCATAGGCATATTATAAATTATAAATCATTCGACGCAGCTCGTTGAGCTAAATCAAATGAAACGATTATTATTAGGTAATATTGAGTTTGGAAAAATTATAAGTCAAAATCTTACCAAGATAAAATAATTCTTTTTGTCTAAACTTATTTAAAACTATATATTACATTATAAAAATAATACCATTCGATTTTGCTCACCGAGTTGCGTCGATTGAGCTATAATATGTCTAAAGAAAATTTTTTTTTGAAAATTGACTTTGGTCCCCTTTTGCATTTTCTTGGTAAAAGTTGGCATTATCTTACCATGATGGTAAGATATGACAAAATAAATGTCAGAATCGTGTTCTACCCTCCGATTACCCTTAGAATTAGAAATATGATTTTTAAAAATTTTTATTTTGTGTCCCAGATTCTTTAGGATTGCCTGCCTAAATATTTATAAAAATGGTTTTAAAATTTTTTTGATATATATATATATATATAGTATATTTCCCTTATGGTTATCTTATTCGTGAAACTTGAATTTGCACGGTCTTGGTAAGGAATAAGGATTAGGAGCTTTGTAATATTTAAAAACATGTATTCTATTTTCTATCAATTCATAGTAAATATTTTCATTAGACTTATTTAGATCGCATAAAATGTTGCTAAAAATTGAGTCAACATTTTATTATTCTATCCATTCATTATTTACCATATATAATATAATAATTTGCCATGGAAATTTTTAGCTATTTTATTAGCTTTAAAATGTTCGACTTAACAATGACAATATTTTGATTGAATAGATCAATTCATTAAAATTAAGATGCTGCAAAATTGTTCATCTCCGAACACAAAAAGGCACTACTTCATCATTATTTCCTGCAGAACTAGAAGTTCCAGTAAAATTTGCATTCTCTTTAATTACAATTTGTTTAATAATTTTCTTTGTTGTTCGTAAAATTAGAGGGGTAATATTATTTTACTTTTTTTAAATATATAAATTTACTTGTTCTAAGAAAAATAAATCTAAAAATGAATATGTTGTTTGCTCTTCGACATTTTTGACCAATTTAACTGATTGTGAATTAAATAAATTGGATCCAAAGGATATTGAAATTTTGAATGAACATAATGTGAAAAGAGGTAAAAGAAACGAAAAATTTAATTAAATTTTAATTATAATTAAAATATATAATTTTTTATAAAAAATTTATAAAAATATACCTTAAATTTAAGGTAACGAAGGCGACGTTTTTATTGGAATTTTGAAGAGTCCAACATTGGATGATGAAGAACAAAATGAAAAAGTGGCCATAAAAATTTGCCGAAAGGGGAATTATCAACCTGAAGATTTGGAGAATGAAATTCGTCTTCTGGCAATGTGCTTTCATCCAAATATTATCGAATTTCGTGGCTATTATTGCGCTCAAATTGGCACCCAAATGGAGGTGCCACATATTGTGACAGAATACATGGACGGTGGCACATTGGAAGAAATGTGCCAACTTAATAAAGAGGTTGGATTAGCAGAGGATAACCACTTTTTAAATTAAAAATCTAAAAATTTGACGAGAAAAATATCAAAAAAAGGAAAGAAAGATGAAAAATTCAAAGAAAATATGGGAAATAATTATGACAAATTTTTGTGATATTGAAAATAATTTAGTAAAAATAAAAATTAATCCTGAATGATTACTTGTTAAGCAAAAATTTGTGTAAAGAATAAAAATTATAAATTATTGAGGAAAATATACTCTTAATTTGTTTTGAAAATGATTCAAATATTCATTATAAACTACAATTTTAGCCAATTCCGGTCAGAAAATTGCTTAATATTCTGGAACAAATCGCCAAAGGAATTGCTTATTTGGCAAAATTGAATCTTGTACACCGTGATTTGAGTCCACAAAATTGCATGTTAGTTTAATTAATTTAAAAGGAAAAATGTTCAATATTTTCAGGTTGGATTCAAGTGGAGAAATTGTGAAAATAATTGATTTTGGCCTTTGCCGTCACATTGATGAATATCGCAATGACAAATGCCGTGTTTTCCAGCCCAGATATACAGCCATGGAATGCTTGGATTCATCCAATAAGGCATGAAAAATTTTAATGAATTTTCATATTTAGAAAATAAAAATATTTTGAAAAAATTAAAAATTGCTTTATTGAAATAGCGAATAATTATTTAGAATAGATAGTAGATTAAAAATTATGAAAGATAATAATAAGATAAATTTTATTATTTTCATTTTTTATTCAAATTATTAAAAAAATTATAATGAGCAATTAATTTTTTAGTGTATCATTAATTAATTAAAAAATTTAATTACAAACTTGATCAAATTAAAAATTAATTAATTTTATCACAATTTTTTAAAGTTCTCTGAAAAAACGGACATTTGGTCATTTGGTGTTCTCGCTTGGCGATTGGCAACCAACAAAATTCCCTACAGCTGGCTTCAAAAAATGGATGCGGAGGCACTTCGCATTGAATTGCAAAGATTTTTGGCTGCAGGAAATCGACTAAATTACATTGGACGAAAAGACCGTCAACAACTTTGTTCACCGGAAATTTAGTAAAAATTTTATTAATAAAAGATTAATGAAATATGCGCACAAGAATTATTCATTTTTCATTGTGACCTTTATATGAATATTAAACATGGAACAGTATTATACATTTTTTTAGCTATTTGACTTTGATTGAGCAGATTAGATTAGATATAAAATTTAATAAAAATTGCATAAATTTAATGATCCCAAAAATTGGCAAAATAAGCTCAGAAAATATTGGCTTTTTGTCCTTACTTTACAATTAATTTTGATCTAGATCCTTTTGAAATAAAAATGTGAATCAAATAAATATTATTGTGTTTATGTTTATTTAAATTTAATCATTTCTATGATAACTGTACGGATGAGATTATGGCCCAATATCTAAAAAAATTAAATTTTCTTTTTTTCACATCAGCATTTCTCTGAATGCACAAAATCGGCCCAGTTTTATGCAAATGATTGAAGCAATCAAGCAAATTTCCTGTGAACGGCTGCCGACAATGGAATATTTAGAGAGGGAAGAAGTTGTATGAAAATTTTATTATATCGAATTAATATTTATTTCAAAGAATTATTAAAAGGAAAAATATGAAACAATTTTGATATATTTTTTGAAAATATTAAATGTTGAGAAGAAAATCGATATAACCATAAGCTATAAAATATAATGGAAAATGTCTTAAAAAAATTTCTTATTTTTTCAATTTCTTTGGATATTTAAATTCCTTTATTGAGTAAACAAAAGAAAAGACTAACAAATGCAATTTTGCTGATTATATGAATAAAAAAGAAAAATATAATTTTAAATCTATATTTGTAATGAATAATGATAAAAAAATATTGCAATAAAATTTTATTTTCCTCCTCTCTTCATGACACCATTTCCATTCTTGCTCTGTTCGCCAATGCGATTTTTTCGTCCTCCAACAGTCGGTGAATTTGGATTGGAATTTGATTCAGAAAACTTTTTTGTTCCTCCATTGAAAAAAATATTCCTGCTGCTATTTCCACTAGCTGGTACCTGATTAATGGAGAAAATAAATTATTTCCAGAAATGAAATAAAACTAATTCAGATTTAAGTCTTAAATGTAATTTTTATAATTTATAGCAATTATACGTATAAGTTTGTCAAATTTTTTAAATAAACTTAATCTTTATTGGAATTTCTACTGTTATTTTATCAAAAAAAAAACAAATAATCGATGCTAAATTTTAATATTTCACTTATCTCATTCTCATATTTGATCATCTTGACACTAAGGAAATGCAATAATAAAATATTGTTACCCTAATAATCCTAAAAAGATTAATTCGAATTATTTAAAAAATGTCAAAGAATTATAAATAGAAAAAATATGGAAATGAAATGATGAAATAAAATTAATTTTAAATTCACTTGATTCATTGCATATTCGAATGCCGCAGAGAATTGTGGTTGTTGTTTGCCCAATTCCACATCGCCTTGTTCTCCATTGCCCCCATTTTGCCGCATCAATTGATTCAATGAGGCACGCAAATCCACTGGTTGTCCATGCCAATTGTAAATGCACTCAATTTGGTTGAATTTATCATTTTCCAACAATTCAATGACCAAATTATTTTTGGCCATAAATGCGGCATCAAAGCAAGCATGTTGAACATCTTCAGAGGTGTTCAGAGTTTTTAAATAAATTAGAATTTTTTATGCCTAATTTTTTTTTAATTTTCGACTAACATTAGATAAATAATATAAATGTTCAAAAAATCGAATAAATAATGAAAAATGGTTAATGGATGAAAATTCCCACAATTATATACAATCAATGAACTCACAATTTTGTTTACCAAATGTGACTTTCAGATCGCCTTGAAGTGCGGTATCGGCAAATCTGATTAGCATCATTCGGGATTGATAATTTTCACGTAAAATTTGTTCAGCTTCGTTTTTCCCGCAAAATCCATAAATTAGACTAAAATTAAATTTTAATTATTCTCGAGTAAAATTGAATTTCTATAAAACCAGAATAGTTACAAACAGTTAATTTCCCATAAAAATTTTAATAATTTAAAAAAATATTATATTAATTTGTGAAATAAAATTTCGAACCCATTTTCCCAAAGTTGTCTCAAACTAGGCGAATCACGAATAATATCAGTCAAACGAAAAAACCATTCATTGAAGCGTAGATTATGGCCAATTTGGCGATTTGGAACGGAGGTCTGTAAATTAAATCTTATATGGAATTCCAAGAAAGAACAAAAAAATTTTCGAGAAATTTTTTTATGATTTTAAATGTTAAATATGGTCCAATTATTCTTGTACCAAATTTAGCCATCTAGGGAAGATGAGCAATGACATTATTTATATAACCTATTCAATGATAAATGTTGAAAAGGTGCTTATCCAAGAATAACAAAATCGCAGAAATATTAATTGGACAAAATTGAGGCCAATTTCCTTTTTAACTTTCCAAAACCTTCATAATAATTTTTAATTAAAAAATACCCAAATAAAATTCCATAAAAATCGAAATTTACACACCCAAAAATAGAATATTAATAAATTACTTTAAAGAAATTCGCCAATTGAACGAATCCATCGCTCGCACAATCCAAATTATTAAGCAAATGTCGTTTGCTGGCAATGGAAAGACCAATACCGGAATTAGCATCAATTGGGTGGACTTCTTCCTTTCATAATTTTTTAAAATTTTATTTTATCCAATTTAACAAAAAAATTTACTTGGAATGCCATATCCAAAATTTCCGCCACATTTTCACCATTTGCTATCTCCGAATCCCTATTGATCTAAAATAAAAATGGGAAGTGAATTTTTAATAATAATATGAAATTTCTCGTCATCCCCACAATTCTGTGCCATATAATTGGACGAAGGCCATATTCCCATTTATTCAACCCTTAAGTTTAATTTGGCCATCTTTTAGGGGTAAAATTGACCAAATTTTTTATAATTTTTCATTCGCTCCCAAGTCCCAAAACAAATTAAGCGAAAATACATAGTAAAGCGATTAATAAAATTAAATTTAAAAATTATACATCTATTTTTTAAGTATTTCGCAAACTTTTTTCTCTGTAGATTTTTTTTCATATTTCTTAAAAAATCTCAAAAATTAGTTTTAAAATTTATTAAAATTCAATCAATTAAAAATTGCTTTATAGACTATATTCCCTTCGTTAAAATTAAAAATATTTTCAAAAGGATACAGCAAAGTTTGGAAATGTCCGCTCCAAAAGGCCCTCTGTTTTAATTTGGACATTTTTGCAGTGTGTGATTGGGAATAGCAATGTCACTTTCCAACAATTTAAGCAAACATCCATCGAGAATTTTAGACAAATTTGGAAGCAAAATCTGTAACGAATTTCCTGCAATGGGCGTCGAGTATTTTTGCGTTCTGCTTGAGGACCCGGATTTACACCCTGAAAAATAATTATTTTGAATTAATATTTAATTAGATTATAAAATTATCCATGCAAACATTTAAGATTTAATAACAAATTAATTGATAAAAATTTAATTGGCAAAAAGTTACAAAACCTTGGCCTAATCTTATGTCATTTTTGAAAATAATTTTTTAGAATTTTAATCAAATTCAATATTTTTTCTCACAATTCATCATTATCATTAATATTTAATGTTAATAATTTACACTAAACTTAAATTTCATTTCACTTTAAAAACATACTAATCTTGAAAATTTTGCCAAAACCGCCAATTGCTGATCATCGAAAGAAATGAAGGAAAAAGATGGGTGATCTTCGCATTGGGATGGAACAAAATCCTCATTGATTGGCCTTAAAAATCTATCGTATAAAATGTTTTTTAATCTCACTGTATTCCAATGAAAGCCGATTCAAATTCTTGGATTGCATTTTCCTCTGTATTGCCAATTTCAAATCTTCTCAAAAAGCAGTGGATTTCACCATTATTTGGATCAAATTGATGCATTTGATTGGAAGGAAACCAAGAAGCTGCGCCCAGAATTCTGAATGATTGGGAAAATTTTTATTTTATGATTGTTTTGGATAAATTTTGTACTAAAATAAAAGATTAACAATAAAATATCGGTTTCATATTTATTTAGATTTAATATAGATTAATTTAAGAAATATTCTAGATGTCAAGAATGTATTTATAAACAATGTTTTGAATGGTCAGGCTTGATTTATAATTTATTAATCATTAAAAAAATAAATTTTTACTTCTAAAAACTAATTTTGAAGCTCATTTTTTGTTAAAGATAATAGTTGAAAGTTTAAAAGAAATGAGTTTATAAATCAGGTCAAAAATTGAAGCCAAAAATATTTTTTTCTTTTTAATTGGATATGAATAATCTAACGACTTTTTTTATATTTTATTTCTCTAAAATATAAATGTTACGGCCAATAGTGGAAATCGGGCATAACTAGTAATGGCCGGCCAAAACTAGTAATGGCCGAAAATCGGCCATTACTAGTAATGGCCGGCCAAAACTAGTAATGGCCGGCCAAAACTAGTAATGGCCGGCCAAAACTAGTAATGGCCGGCCAAAACTAGTAATGGCCGGCCAAAACTGGTTATGCCCGGGCAAAACTGGATTAAGATGAAAACAAGGTGGATATTGGTGGATTAAGGTGGATATTGGGGGATTAAGGTTATTGGGGGATTAAGGTGGATATAGAGGGATTAAGGTGGATATTGGGGGAATAAGCCCCGAAATGGATGGGAAATGCCACGGAAGGCCACTGGAAGGTTGGGGAAGTGCCTGAAAGTGCGTGGGATATAGCCGGATATAGGAGGATTAAGATGGATAATGGGGGATTTAGTCGAATTAAGTCCCGAAATAGTTGGGAAATTTTCCGGAGGGACAGTGGAAGGTCGGGAAAGTGTAACAGAGGTCAGTAGATACGCGGGATTAAGCCGGATATATGGGGATTAAGGAGGATTAAGGGGGATTAAACCCCTAAATGGAAGGTCGCGAGTCTGGTTTAGGCTGTTTTGCTTCCGGCTTCGCGAGATTCCTATGCTCCGAACCCATAACCCTAATCCCCAGCCCCTAGCTAGGCTTAACCCGGCTTATTCTACCTAAATCCTCCTTAATCCCACTCTGTCTCCGGTCTTACATTTCCCCGATCTTCCAATGGCCTTCTGGGGCATTTAGCATCCATTTCTGGGCTTAACCCCTCTATATCCACCATAAATCCCCCTATCCGGCTTAATCCCTCGAACTCTCCCGGCCTCTGTTGCACTTTCCCTACCTTCCAGTGGCCTTCCGGACCATTTCCCATCTATTCCAGGGCGTATTCCCCCAATATCCACCTTAATCCCCCAATATCCACCTTAATCCCCCTATATCCACCTTAATCCCCCAATATCCACCTTAATCCCCCAATATCCACCTTCATCCCCTATATCCACCTTAATCCCCCAATATCCACCTTAATCCCCCTATATCCACCTTAATCCCCCAATATCCACCTTGTTTTCATCTTAATCCAGTTTTGCCCGGGCATTACCAGTTTTGGCCGGCCATTACTAGTTATGCCCGGGCATAACTAGTATTGGCCGATTTTCGGCCATTACTAGTTTTGGCCGGCCATTACTAGTTATGCCCGGGCATAACTAGTAATGGCCGATTTTCGGCCATTACTAGTTTTGGCCGGCCATTACTAGTTATGCCCGATTTCCACTATTGGCCGTAACATAAATAAAAAATGATTCTGTTGAAATTACGGTCTCACTCACTCAATGGATAAATCAAATCTGCTTCTGCTTGCCCTTGGCGCATTCACATCGGCTCGATTGCTTTGCAAAATGACCGGCGGTTGTTGACTGAAAATGATGGATTGCCGCAGAGAATTTGTGGTCATTTGCTGCAAAGCCCAATAAAATTTGAAGGCAACAATATGGAATGATTGATAGCTTAAACAATGTTCATGTGAATGTGGAGGGCAAAAAAGTGGGATGCCATTGAATAAATTCTAAATATTGAAGAAATAAAAATTTTGAACCATTATGTTATAATTCCTCTTATCTAACAAATGAAAAACCCGAAAAATAAAGTAGATATTCAAAAAGAATATCAACCCTATTAAATTAAATAAATAATTAAATTCAATTAATTTAAACAAAGAAAAAATATAATCTCATAAATTTTTCATGTTGAAAAATGAGCATATTATTTTGTGAATATAAAAGTTAACCAAATCGAGTTTATTTAAATTCTATTCTGTCTAAAAGCAATCATTCTCTAATTTTAAACATAAAATAATTTTAATTCCCTATATTTTATTATCGTCAAATTAAATTGCTTATTAAATGTCGTTTACAAATTAATTAAATGCTTTAACAAAATATTTAAAAAAATATATACCGAGCAATGTTCATGTTGTTGTGTGCAAATTGGTGCAAAATATTCAAAATTGGCTGATAATTGTTCATTATTTTGTTGTCGATATGGCATTAAGGCATCAATTAATGACTTCAATTTGAATTGTATATTCGCAAATCTGTTAAATTAAAAATTTCTTTTATAATTGGTTTTTTCGAATTGTGTTTACTTTGCCCTCAATGATGCCAATTTTTGAAAATGTTGATTTTGCATAAAAAATGGTCCAATTGAAAGAATTCGTTGCCGTTCTTTCCATTCAGTCAATGAATTTTGCGTAATTTCAATGGAATTTTTTAGGCATCCAAAAAAAGTAATAAAATACTGAATTTTTGGTTAATTTAATTTGAATTTTTAAAACAAACGTTGCAGAATTCGTGGCATCTAAAATTATTTTCGGACATTTCATAATGGACATTGTTTAAAGCTGTCCAAAAGCACTAAAAATGAGATTAAATATTTGGATAAAAATTTATTTTAAAATTTGAATTATTCTTTCTTTTTGTTTGAAATTGTTCGGAAAAAAGTTAATTAAGACAATAAATTCAACAAAAAAATTTACATTAAATCCCAATTCCAATTCTGCCTCATGCCATTCCCCATCAATTTGAATGCCACCAGCATTTGAATTGGAATTATTAATTTGTTGGTGATATTCTTCGTCCATTCTGTCGTTGCTCAATTATTTTTGAATGAATATAAATAATGTCAATGGAATTGAAAAATTCACGTCCATTAAAAAATTAAGTTATTAGCTATTATTTGACAAATAAGTCCCCAACAAATAAATTACCGGCTGGCAATGATAAGAAAATCAAACACTAGATAAACAAAATCGAAATGGCCCCACTTGTTTTGGCATTCCAAATATTAACAAACATTTTCATATAAATGCACTTTAAAATGAATTTTTATGTCTTTTTTATCTAAATTTCTATTGGTCTATCTGGGCTGAGATTAAATTTTAAAAAATAATTAATTAATTTGAGGTTGAGGTCATTTCCGTCTGGATTTTTCCCCTTTCTGATATGGCGAGTCATTCATTGCTAATTGTTCCAATTTGCGATAGTTCCAAATGTTGAATATTTAAAGGACTTTGGCTAATTTATTATAGGAAAAATGAAGGAATATTTAATCGAACTTGGATCAATATTATTTAAATCATTCTAATTGATTTTAGCTAACGAGCTATGGTCTTACCAAAATTGTTAAGATATAAAAGAGAGAATGACTCATTCTGATTAACTTTATGGTCAAATTAAAACAATTAATTTGTCAATTGATTTTTATTAAAATGATTTGAGAGGAGAAATTAAAATTGACAAAATTATATAATTAAATAATCAAAGGACAATTATTTAAAAATAATCATATTTATCAGAACGAATTTCAAATTGATATAAAAAATTATTTTAGACAACTTCTTCCCTTTCTAAATATTCCATTGCCGGTAACCGGTCAGAGGAAATTTGCTTGATTGTTTCGATTATTTGCATAAAATTTGGCCGAATTTGTGCATTTGCATGCCAACAGGGAGCAATCAGAGAATTGCTATAAAAATAATTAAATCTTTATCGAATTTTTCATTGGGCCAATAAGTATTTCAGCTATCACTATCAGTTATCATTAAAATTATTTAAAAATTTTCTTATCGATTGGTCAAAATTTTATTGAGAGTTATATCAAATTTAAGTTATAAAATTCTGGCAAAAATCAATGAGAAAATTCTATTTTTAATTAATTAAATCGAGTTTAATAAATCGAATCAATCTGTTAACTATAAATTTAATTTTCTTGTATTGAATGCTGATCAATAATTTGCGCTAACTAAATTTCCGGTGAGCAAAGTTGCCGACTGTCTCTTCGCCCAATGCAATTTAGCCGATTTCCTGCAGCCAAAAATCTCTGCAATTCAATGCGAAGTGAATCAGCATCCATTTTTTGAAGCCAGCTGTAGGGAATTTTGTTGGTTGCCAATCGCCAAGCGAGAACACCAAATGACCAAATATCCGTTTTTTCAGAGTACTTTAAAAATTGAATTATTTTTAATTTGATCATATTTGTAATTAAATTTTATATTCAATTTATGATACTCTTAATAATTGATCGTTCAATATATTTTTTAAATAATTTGAATAAAAAATGAAAATAATATTTATATTATTATTATCTTTTATAATTTTAATTTAATCTACTATCTAAATAATTATTTTCACTTTTAAAAAGAAATTTTAATTTTTTCAAAATATTTTTATTTTCTAAATATGAAAATTCATTAAAATTTTTCATGCCTTATTGGATGAATCCAAGCATTCCATGGCAGTATATCTGGGCTGGAAAACACGGCATTTGTCATTGCGATATTCATCAATGTGACGGCAAAGTCCAAAATCAATTATTTTCACAATTTCTCCACTTGAATCCAACCTGGAAAATATTAAACTTTTATGGAAATTCTGAATTTTTTTAAATGACTAACATGCAATTTTGTGGGCTTAAATCACGGTGGACAAGATTCAATTTTGCCAAATAAGCCATTCCTTGAGCGATTTGTTCCAGAATATTAAGCAATTTTCTCACTGGAATTGGCTGAAATTGGAATTTGTTGAAATGTATATTAAAATTCATTTTCCACAATTTTTTATTATAATTTTTTTCTATTTAAGCAAATTTTTCACAATTTGGAATTATTTTTCATTAAATTTTTATTCCTGGTAAAATCTTTGCTTAACATTTCCTCCATGTTCGGATTTTGGAATAATTTTTCGTAAAGAATTATTTTTAATACCATAATTCACCATTTTACTTAAAATTTGTCTCTGCCCCCTTCTTAATAATTCTCTAACAATTTTTGCCTTGAGAAGATTTTAATATTCAACCTCTTTATTAAGTTGGCACATTTCCTCCAATGTGCCACCGCCCATATATTCTGTCACTATATGTGGCACATCAATTTGGGTGCCAATTTGGGCGCAATAATAGCCACGAAATTCAATAATATTTGGGTGGGAGCACATTTCCAGTAGGCAAATTTCATTCTCCAAATCTTCAGGTTGATAATTCCCCTTTCGGCAAATTTTTATGGCCACTTTTTCATTTTGGGCTTCAGTATCCAATGCAGGGTCCTTCAAAATTCCCGTATAAACGTCGCCTTCATTCCCTTTAATTTAAGGGATATTTTTGTATTATTTTTTATTTAAAAAATTATTTTAAAATTCATTTTAATTTTTTCTTGTCTCACTAACCTCTTTTCACATTATGTTCATTCAAAATTTCAATATCCTTTGAATCCAATTTATTTAATTCATAATCTGTTAAATTGGTCAAAAATTTCGAAGAACAAGAAACATATTCTTTTTTGTTTTTAGAGCGCTTAAATTAAAATTTAAAAAATAAAAAATTAATGTTTACCGCTCTATGAATAACAAAAAAAATTATTAAACAAATAATAATTAGTATTAGTCCAAATATTATTGAAAATTGGATCGATGGATGAAAATAAGTTAACGACGAAGTGTATAGTTGTGGAAGATCAATAATTTTGCAGCATCTAATTGTTGAATAAAAAAAAATGAAATGATTAAAAAATTTTTGCCGAAATTTTTTAATGCTTTTTTTGGAATCTAACAAAGTAAATAAAATTTTATAAAAAATTAAAAGATTTAAAATAAAATTTTGGCCCCTTAAAAATGTGGAAATAATACAGTAAATATCAAAAAAAAATTTGAAGTACGAAGGTAAACGTAAAAGCTCACTTTTTTAAATACACTTTTTTAATTTAATTGGATAAATACTTACGTAATATCTTCAAATGAAGATCCACATTTGTCAGGCATACCAACAGAATTGCAAAAATTCTTGAGCATACATGTTCCATTTAATTTTTGGCATTCTGGATGTTGTGGTATTTCACAATTTTTTTGTTTAATTTTGCCAGACATACAAAATTTTAATATAATTTTTATTAAAATTTTAAAATGCTTTTTACTGGAATTTTTTGCCATTGCGACATTCGTATTCATTTATATTGCCCCATTCTATGTTTATATGTTCAATTAAATTTTTAATTATATTTTCATTGTCATCGTCAAAATTGATGGAATCAATTGTGAGGCCACCAATGCCAATATTGTAGATATAATCAATCTATTTAAGGAATTAATTTATTAATTATTTTTTATTAATCTTAATTATAAATAATAAGACCATTATCAATGAGCCTTAAATCATGATTCATGAATCGATTTTTAAAAAATACATTTGATATTGCTATTTTGATAGATTAAAATAAATTAAATCCAGCAGAAATATTTATAAACCTTTTCATTATTAGAGCTTAAGTTTGATAAAATTTCATATATTCAAGAAAAAAATTCTAGAATTTTTCAAAATTTTCAGCCATTTAATAATTTTTATTTGTTTTCACCTTTGCCTGAATTGACTGCTCATTTTCAAATCCTAAATAGATTCCATCTTGCTCAATATATGGGACCATTGCTGTTTCATCAAAAATTGTATTGTTTAGATTAAATTTGCTCTCTATTTGCCGCCACTGTAATATTTGGCCATTCACTTTTTTTTTCCGCAAAAATCCAAAATTTTCATTTCGACTTGAATTATAAATTGTCGATGATGGCAAATCGAAAGATTCCCAATAATGGCCAAGTAGCGAGAAGCCCATATTTAACTTAAAATTTAAAAATCTGGAATTTTAAAAACTTTTTGGAAATTTTAGTAGATTTTTTCTTTTTGATTTTATTTATGAAATTTCAATTTGAGAATGATATGTTTGTAATAATAAAATTTAATCATTGTTAAATTTAAAAACTGTTGGAATTTAATACTTTATCTCCGCTTTAATAATTTTATTTTAAAATCATCTTTGAGAATTCCAAAACCCACTGAACCCATTTATGAATTAAAAAATTCAAGAATTGCATAACAAAATCCGATGACTTTCAGAAATGTGCGATTTAAGAAATCATACAAAAAAATTAATTTTATACCTTCAATTTGTTTATTCGGCATCCATAATAATTCATTGTCCAGTCTACATATTTGGCATCATCATTATCTCTAGCGGATGAGTTAAAAGTCTGAAAAAGTGGACTCGGCGGACCAATAAATTCATCCAAAAATCCATAATAATCGTAGGTTTTGACATTGAAAAAGTCGACAATTTCAGACAATTCCGCCAATTCTGATTGATTTGGAAAGAAAAATGTGTTGAGGTTTTGGGCCAGAAGAATTGATAAATTTTGAGGTTTTGGCAAACGATTTAATCGAATTCGTAATTCACGCAGGAAATCAATGTATGCTCGTTTGTCTTCCTAAAAAATATTTTAAATTTTAATTTTATTTTTTAATTAGATAATATTATTTGTGATGGAAAATTAATTTTCCGACTTGATTTATCCTACAATTCGATCGAATTGATACGAAAAATATTAATTAGGCAATTTAATAATAAATTGCAATAATTATGAAAAAAAAATTAGGAAAATATGCTAAAATAAGGCAATTTTAGTTTTTGATTATGGCAATAAATTTTATAAAATGCTTCAGTACAACAGAAATGGATTAATGACTAATTTATGTTATGGGCATACCATAATTTGATATTTTGGTATTTGTTGCATCTCATATTCCCATTGAATCTCGATTCCATCCAAATTTTTATCAACCAAAAATGTTGCAATTCTTTCGATGAATTCAGTTCGATTTGATGAATTTTTGATAATTTTGGCAAATTCTGTGGAATTTTCATGCCTTAAAATTGAAAAATTTAATTAAGCATTTTAATAAATCTAATTATTATATAAATTTTATTAATTTATGAGATTAAGATTATTTGAAAATGACAAACCATAATGCGACCATAAATTTTAATTGGTCATATTTTAATGCTTCAGCTTGAATTTGGCGAAAATATTCCGGAAAATCGAAAGACAAATTCATATTTGATAAATTAACAATTAAATGCAAATAAATTAGATGTGTCAATGTGGAGCCCTAAATTTAATTACAAATAATTATATAATTAATTTCTATTATATTGCTTTTTGTTAAATTAATAACATTTAAGTAATAATTTTAATATACATAATAATTTATTTGAATAAGGGTTTCAAATTTAAATTAATAAATCATTAAAATTTTCAATAGATATATTTTTCTATGATATTTTTGATGCTAAATATGATTCCATTTTTTTCAAAATCTTATTTGACAATTTGCAAGGAGCATTGTCAAAATTTACAAATGTGTAATACACGAAACACGATCCTTGGTAAATGTTGGCATTAAGCTTACCAAAATTTGTCTAAATTATTTGGGAAAAATTAGTACAAAATTCATTTTACGGATTCATAATTATTCTTATGAAAAATCTTTTAAAAAAAATAAATTCTATATATTTTAATTTAACTGTTCATAAGTATTGTATATATATCATATTAAATAATTTTTGTATATTACCTGAATTTTCGTCAAATTCCTTTGTTCCATGCCACTTCCAGATCCCATAAAATAACCGACTAATCTTTTGGCACAATTCGCAGGCATTCTGAACAATTATATTCAAAATAATAAAATTTGTTAAAATAAAATAAAAAATTGTAAAAAAAATATAGGTTATATCATTCCTATCGATTTTATATGTTTAGCTTTTATAATTATCATTATCGATATTTAAGAATTCTTATATTTTTTAGTCAATTTGGAAAAGAGAGAACTTTTAATACAATCGTTTTTAGAAATTGAAAATATTCGAAAATATTTGCCTGATGAAATTGATTAAATTATTCGCGAAAAATATTCAAGGAATTTTTTAAATTAATGCAAAACAATTATTTTCTCACTGAAATTTAATTCATAAAATTGTTTTCATATCGTAAGTATGGGAATGTTTTAATGAGAATTTTGGTAAGCTCAATGTAGGGTTGCGCCCCCGTTCCCGCGGGGACGGGGGGGGGGGGGGGGGGATCCCCGCACTTTTTGGGTCTCATCCCTGTCCCCGCAAGCCCATCCCCGCGGGGATGACAAGCACCCAATATTATTGGATTTTTCAAGGAAAATGATGTATGACAAAAAAATTATGAACAAAATTTTGTAGGATTTTTAAATTTTTATTACAAATTTTGCGCTGCGCGGCCATTTTTGGTTAATTTTTTTCGCTTCGCGGCAATGGTAATTTTCCTTTGGGACGCCAGACCCAGAATCCACAATCAAAAATTATGAAAATCACTTACTTTCTATGGTTAATTTAGGGTGCTAATCAGGAATCTGACATCAATTTTATTATATCATGCCATATTGTTGAATTATATGTAAAATTTGCTGGCAAAAAAAAACTGCTGTCCGTCAAATTTTGACTGCAAAAGCACGGCGAGGAATATTTCCGTCTCGCCACTTCCGTCCCAGCGATTTTGACGAGCTACAGCTCACAATAATTAACCAATTTAAATGGACTAGGTGCATTTAATAGCCCTAATTATTGGCTATCCATTGATATATATATTGCTCAACCAAAAATATAGTTTCGACCAATTTGTGTCCAAAAGCTTTGAAAAATCGCCTTTATTTTTGTTTTACGGACATAATCTAGCCAAAACTTTACAGTTTTGGATGAGCAATTTATCAATAGATAGCTAATACTTATAGCTAGAAGATGCTTTTTAAATCATTTTGATTGGTTAATTGGCTGTTGAGATATGGTTCGTCAAAATCGCTGAGACGGAAATAACCGAGAGAGAAATGACCCAAACCGGTAAGCTGTAAAACGTAAAAGCAAATTTTAACTGGCACCAACAAACTCAAATGATCCATACGAATATAATTTAAAAATTTATTTGTCCTTAAATTTTAATGAAATTTTAGTAAATATTATTTCAGAAAATTTTTTTATGTGAAAAATAAGACATTTTAAAATATTTTGGCTCACCCTCGTCCCCGCGGGAACTCCCACAAGGGTCATCCCCGTCCCCGCAAGTGCCACACCCGCATATCCCAGTCCCCGCAAACTCTGACCCCGCAGTGCGGGGGCGCAACCCTAGTTCAATGTCAACATTTACCAAGGATTGTTGCAAATGTTGGCATTGTCCCTATTATAAAAATAGCTAAATATGACAACCACATGCCCAATAGGAATGCATTGTCTCTTTCCGCAATAAGTGTCATTTGAACAGCTGCCGTCGAAATAAGAGCATTCAGTTTCACCATTTGGAAAACAGTTTTCGGGGTGTATTTTGCCGCAAGAATAATTTTTAGATTTACAATATCTGCCATCCGAGCATTCCTCATGCCCAATAGGAATGCATTGTTTCTTTCCGCAATAACGGTCAGGTGGACAGCTGCCAACGAAATTTGAACATTCAGTGTTACCCATTGGAAAACAATTTGTTTCGTTATGTAATTTGCCGCAAAAACGATTTGGATCACAATAGGTGCCATCCGGGCATTCCACTTGTCCAATTGGGATACATAGTTTCTTTCCGCAATAATAGTTTAGATCACAAAATCTGCCATCCGAGCATTCATCATGCCCAATAGGAATGCAATATTTCTTTCCGCAATAATGATTAGACGGACAGCTGTTTTCCAAATGCTTACATTCAGTGTTGCCAATTGGAATACATTTTCCGGGATGTAATTTGCCGCAAAAATTATTTGGATCACAATAGTCGCCATCCGGGCATTCAATATGTCCAATAGGGATGCATTGTTTCATTCCACAATAACGGTCAGGTGGACAGCTGCCGACGAAATTAGAACATTCAGTGTTACCAATTGGAAAACATTTGGGACTTAATTTGCTGCAAAAATGATTTGGATAACAATAGTCGCCATCCGGGCATTCAATATGTCCAATAGGGATGCATTGGTTCATTCCGCAATAATAGCCATTTGAACAGCTGCCGACGAAATTAGGGCATTCAGTGTTGCCATTTCTATAACATTTTCCAGGATGTAATTTGCCACAAAAATATCCCTCATCGCAGTAAATTCCATCAGTGCATCCTCTTCCATACAAGCGCTTTAATCCCCCTTGAGTTCGATTGTTTTTATTTGATATCAATTCAATGCTTTGGTTGTTTTTTAGTTGCAAAGTTTTATCTTGTTGTTGTTCTGTAGATCTGGCTATTTCGCGCAGTTGAATATTCCTATTTAATTCTTCACTCACAAATACTTGAGCAAATAAAATTATCATATAAAAGATCATTATTCTAAAATCTACAATTAAAAAATTATTAATTATTTTTTTTATAATTATGAAGGCTAAAAAATTATTTTAGTTTTATTTCTTGCATTGTTTTATAAATATACATATTACATATTTTTTAAGTATTATAATAAATATACATTACTTGTTATAATTATATGTTTATTAATTATTTTACTTTAGAAGGATTCAATAAATAAGGAAATTTAGGTAACCCATTTCTAGGTCAAATTTTGCCGAAGAAATTATATAGGAAATTCCTATCTTATATTTATTTGCGAAAATCTATTGCAAGGATAAATTTTAAGCTTTGCTAAATAACTTCAAAATTCTCTAATAAACATATGAAATGAATATGACAAATGTCTATCTTTTTTCATAATTTTACCTGAAATTACAAAGAAAATTTCCTAATTGAGACTCCACAAAATTTAGTTAAATCAATTTTTAATAATGATCAGCATTAAAAGCAATATTCTAATTAGTATCCAAAAATAGGATTCGAAAATTTAAAAGTAAAGTAGAAATTTTATTTATCGATTAATAAGATATAAAAGCAATACATTTTGAATATGAAGTTGTTTGTTATTAATATTTGGAAAGAACAAACAAGTGGCCCCATTTCGATTTTTTATCTATTACTTGGTTTTCTTATCACAGACAGCCGAAAATTCTTTCTTTCCTGATTTATTTGTCAAATGGTGTTAAATTATTAACGTTCATACTAAATTTTCTAGATGGTTTATATCAAAGAATTTGGAAACAATGGCAAAAGCTCATTGTCTTGGTACAATTTAATTGTGAGTCAATTCATTTGTCCCGATGTCATCTGACCATTTTAGTGTAAAAATCTCAAAACTTATTTTCAATTCATTCAACAATTTCATTTAAAAATTAAAAATAAAAAATTATTTTTCATGCTTTCTTAAAAAACATGAATATATTAAAAATACAAAAAAATACTCATTCATTATTTAGCTAAAGTTATAAAAAGTCCAAACAGTACGATATTATTTAATTGTTAATAAATATTTTTATTTCGATTTTATCATAAGAAGGTTGATGGTTCGTTTTAAAGTACATTTTTTATCATTTAACAGTTGATAAAACATGTGTCAATATTTATTAATAGGAAGTAAAATTGGAAATGAACAGGATGTTTACTAGAGCGACTCTAACATTTTCGACGAACTAAATGTTACATGAAATATGATTTATTAGAAGTGAACCGTCCGGAGTCATCTCCACAAAAGATAAAGGGCTATGCAATTATGGGCATGTCCACAATTCTGCAATTATGGGCGTTTTCGACTATAATAAATTAGAAATCGGTTTTAAACCCAACATACCTTATACCATTTTGTAGATCTCATCAAGACGCATCGAATGGTATATATTTTGTCATGGTTTAATCAAAATTAAATGGTATTAAACCATTTGTCAAGTTTTTGGTTTAAAACTCTTTCATTTTGGGCCAAACCATAACAAATTATATATTGCAATGCCGGGGAGATTGGTTATTTTCTTTTAGAATATTAATCTAATGCATAATGGCCATATATAAATTGAATGTAAAATAAAAAGAACATTAACAATTTATCGCAAGAAAACATATTACTGTAAGCTATTATTCAAAATCAAAAATTAATCGCTTATTTTGTGTTGATCTTATAAGCAAAAATTTCATCTCCATTAACACTATCATTTTCTTCACATATTTCAAAATGGCCATGCACCCGTGCCACAATGTCCATGATGTTTCCTGGTAAATATATACAAAAAATGGCAAATGTTCGAACAGCATTGGTAAGCGTAGTGGCAAAGCCCACCCTTTGGTGTACAACCATAACGTCGTTGACGTACTAAACCAGTAATTGTTGCTTGCTCTTCACTTGCTCCGTCGTTAATAGAGCTACAAAATATGAAAAATTTATTTTGCTAATTGATTTTTGATTTATAATTGATAGGTGTGACTGTGACTATAAGATTACCATGTTAAGTGGGTTAGATGAAAACAGGAAAAAAGAATATAGTGTCATTAATTTTCGGCAATCAACTTGTTTTCAAATTTAAATATGTTATATCTAAAATATTTTTGATTTGACCTAGTTTTATCTTTTCAAAAGTTCGAAAACTATATTTTTCTAATAGAATTCTATAAACTTATTTTTAGCAGTCCTAATTATTAGAATATAAACTTAAATAGAAGGTGATGATATATCAAATAAATTTAATTTTAGAAAACATAAACATCTTCAAGTTATTTAATAGTTAAAAATAAATAAAAAAAAAACTCCGTTAATGTTTCTTCTTCCGCATTGATTAAGAAAATCAGAAGAATCAAAACCAAAAGGGAAAAAAGTTGACAATTCATTTGGTGCTAGGTCGATTCCACAATGGTGCAAATATGGGCGATTCCACAATGGTGCAAATATAAAGTTTTTGGCTTCTAATAAATCAGAAACTGGTTTTAGACCCTACAAACCTTATACCATTTTATAGATCTCATCGAGACGCATCGATTCATATATAATTTGTCATGATTTGATCAAAATTAAAGGGTATTAAACCATTTTTCCAGATTTTGGTTTTAAACTTCTTCTTTTGAGCCAAAAGCTAACATATTATATACCATTCAATGCGTCTCGATGAGATCTACAAAATGTATAAGGTTTGTGGGGTCTAAAACCGGTATCTGATTTATTAGAAGCCAAAAACTTTATATTTGCACCATTGTGGAATCGCCCATATTTGCACCGCCCTTTGTCTATTGTGGAATCGACCCCGGACGAATTCATTTCACTTATTAAATTTTTTATTAGAATGAATATTTTAAGATGCGAATATAGAATGGAATAAATTCAGCGATACTATTTATAATAAATTTTATTCTCATTGACAAATATAAAATGATATTACCTTTTTAATTATTCGTCAAATAATTTTTTTAATAAAGAAGTAGCAGAATATTATGTTTTCATTATTATCTTCATTATTTGTCAGATAATTTTTTAAATATAAAATTCATAGTATATTTTGTTTTTCACTTATTTTATTATTAGTCAAGCAATTTTTTAGAAACAACATATATATGATGATAATATATTTTGTTTTCATAATTATTTTCTTTTTGTTTGTCAATTAACATTTTATTTTGTCTTCTTAATATGTCAGTTAATATTAACTTTTTAAATAGCATTTTATGATTAGAATTTTCTATTTTATTTTAGTAAATATTGGTTCAGATATTTTGAACTGATGAAAAAATAAACATTGCATTACTATATCGGTCATTTGTGCTGACCTCAAAATCGAAAAATTAGCTTAAAAAATTAGAGAAAATTATCATTATAAGGAAATGAAATCGATAAAATTTGGTTATTTATGTGTAAATGCAGCATATCCAGAAAATATCGAATATATTTTTGTAATGACAATTTTCCTTTTGTCTTTTTTACAGCTGATTAAAAAATTTATCTTAGTTAAAATCGCAAATGCACAAATAATAGAATAAATTAAAATTATATTTTAAAAAATTAAATATTTAAATTAAAATTAAATATTTAAATTAAAAATAAATTTGTAATATTTTATTTTATAAATCGAAAATTAAAACCACATTCCTAATTTGTTAAAACAATGAAATGAAAAAAGCTTGTTTTGTGCCAATTAAAATGAAAAAATACTCTCATACATTTTACGTTTATAGTAAAATATAGGAAAAATTAAATTCATCTAAATATGAAAATTAATTCATTCTCGATAAAATCTAACAGAAATGTGAATGGGAAATAAATAAATTTGTTTTTAAAAATCATTTTAATTCAATCCGTTTCTTGCGTTTCCGCCGTTCCTTCCAATGAAGAAACTCGATTCCTGAAAAATCGGCTCAACAATTTTGATCGGATTAAGTCCAAAGTGTAATTTCGATAAGGGGTAATGAACAGCAAAATAAGTAGAGAATTGCACAGAGTGTAAATGTTCAATAAGAGAAGTCCAATTTCTCCAGCAGTCTTAACAATTTGTTTTGCGAAAATAATGGCAGAAAGAGCATAACTGACAGGTAACATCACAAAAATGAATGGAAGAAAAAACTGGAAAAAATTATTAAATATTTTTTCGATCAGCAATTAATTAGTATTTAATTTGGGGAAAAACATTGAAAATTACGATAAAGTATTGGAAAAAAAATCGAGAAAAGATTATAGCATTTCAATTGATTGCTCTATTTTCCAAAATTTTATATCTAATCGATAAATAAATATATTCAAGAGACTCATTGATAGGTAAATATTTTTATCATGGTTTGAAAAAACTAAGGATATTAAACCGTTTAAACCATTTTACGGTTTTTGGTTCAAAACTTATTTAAAATTGATTAAATCAAATACAAATCATTATCGAATGAACAATTTCCGCGAGATTTATTTATTAAACATATGTTTTTGGAGTCTATAATTAAACATGAACAGTTATAAACCTTTATAATTTTTTTCGCTTTTTTTATTTTTAATTTTTTACAAATAAATAATATTTTAAAATTTTATTATTTCCATCTTTTCACCTGAAAAATGAGGAGCAGCGTCAATTGACGATGCAATTGATATGTTCGGGCAGAAAATCGGGATGCATTTTCCCTCAGGGTTCGATAAATTAGAAGTGAGAAAATGAGGCTCATCAATTGTGCCAATGTGAAGCCGCCAAACACAAGGGCTGGAAGGATTTTGCCCTTTGGCGTGTCCAAGTTGAAAAGAAGAAGCGGTGGATGGGCCCGCTGGAGCAAAGCCAACATTTCGTCCTTATAGTGCCTTTTTGAGAGGACATCCTCAAATTCCTTTAAAAAGGAAGACTCTTTTTTTTATTTTTGAAACAATATTTCCAAAATATTTTTTATTTTATTTATTTTTAATTTTTACGTGATCTTTGTTTTATTTTCTGGATAATGCAATTTTAAAAATAAGATAACCATTTAATGGGAAATATTTTTAAATGGCAAACACATGGCAAAATGATTATAATGATTCATCATTAATTATATCATAGATCCCTTAACTTTATATTGAAACGATAGATTTCATCGAGATGCATCGTTTGATAATGATTTGCTTTTAAAGTTTAAAAATTTGTGAATCAAAAATAAAAGGATGGTTTTAAACGGTTTAATATTTTATTTTTTTTAATAATATCATAACAACTTATATACCAACTACCAATAAGACGCATAAACATTTTGAGGGTAAAATTTTTGGCCATCTTTACTACTTTTTTCTACATTTTCAATGTTTTTTTTCGTCAAATTAAATAAAATACCATTCCTAATTACACGCTGATTATTTGGAATAGGTTAAAAATGAAAATCCTTTAATAATAATATTTTTTTAGCAAAGTAAAATAAAAATGAGAATTCATTTTCACCATTTTTAAATAAAAAAATTTTTATAAAAATATTAATTAAATAATTATTTTTGTTTTATTACATAGGGAGCAGCCATCGAAGTAAAAGCAGCAAATCCACAAGGAATGGCAATTGAGGCACCAAAAATTAGGAGGCCAATCCTTGTCTTCCATAGATTGAATTGATTGTGGAGATGAGGCCATCGGCCTTGAACGGCAGTGTAGCGAAACATCAAACCGTAAACTTGCGTTTCAATCATACAAGCGCCAAAGAAAATTGCAATTGTGAACTTAAAAGCGAATTTTGGGGGAATTTTTTATGGATGGAATCGAAAAGATTAAAAATTTTTTGAAAATTATTAATTTTCAAAATGCCAAATTTTTGTATGAAAAATTTTGACCAATCTAAAAGGAAAAATATCGAATTTTTATAAAAATTTTCAAATAAAATAATAATTTTTATAACTAATAAAATTTAATTTTTATTTTTATTTAAATTTAATTTTTTTAATTTTTATTAAATTTTATTTTTTATTTAATTTTTTTTATTAAAATTTAATTTTTTTAGAATTTTATTTCCAATATTTCCATTTTTAATTGGCTCTTACGCCTATTCTGCCTCCATCATCTCCAAACAATTTTGCCAATCCATTGACAAATGCGCCATTTGCCTTTGGGACAAGCATATCCGGATCCAATACAAAACCCATTGTAAAAGTAAATGCAAAATCCATTGACTGGGAAAAATTTTTAAATGGAAAATTATTCAAAATTCATTAATTTATTTTACCAAAAATAAGCAAAGAGCAAAACGGAATGAATGCATTTTCTTTGGTGATTTTAACAAAACACAAAATAACAAATAAAGTTGAAGTAACAAAGTGATTGAAGTGATGAAGAAGAGGGAGATTTCAAAAAGAAAATTCATTGTTAATATTTGTATTTGAACAAAAAATTGTGTATGTAAAAATCCTATTTCTTATAAACATCTATTCCCGTTTTCTTTGAAAAGAAGTATTGCTTTACTCGATAAGGAAATGAAATAAAAACACCTGCTGCCACTGTTGTTCGCCGATAGGAAAGACGAAAGACTGACATTTGTGATTTTTTGGGTTCTCTGATTAGGTTAGCAAAGTTAAAAATTCATCTGCTTGGGCTTAAAATTTATTTATTTTCTGCAATGTTTGACGACCCATCGACAAATCTATACAAAATGTGTTAACAAAAGACAAAGAATTCTAAAGAAAAGAGCCGGGGAAGAATTATCGAATTGTGTTCGTGTCATTTTTTGCCGATTACAGCATTTAATTTGATTGACAAAAAAATTGCCTACCGTCTATTATGAAAAGCAATCTCTAAAGAAAATTGGTTACCCCGGGGTACTTCTGTACTTTGTATCCTCTTTTTGGAAAGTGAAGGACCCCTCTTATTAGGTTTGTTGCCATATTTTTGGTTGGCGTCAGTCAAGATTGGGTTCAGGGCTGGGTTCGGAATTCCGATTCCGAATGCCGGAATTCCGAGGGTTTGAGTTCCGTTCCGATTCCGATTCCGAAAAGTGGTCGAATTCCGAAAAATTCCGAAAAAAAGCAAAGGGGGGACCCTTTGCTAGTTTCATCCATGAATTTGGATTATTTTTTGAAACGAATTCCTTTTTTAATTAAAAATTACTTCTTTTTCTTATAATATTTTGTTTTTCAAATTTATTTTTTCCAATTAATTCAGCGAATAAGTATTCTATAATTGTTTTAAGAATAAAAAACAATGAAAATTTTAAAAATTTTGGAATTTTTTGGCCAAAACACAAAAACAACATGGAAATAGCAGCGCTAAAATAATCATTTATCAATGCCCAATAATGAAACCACCAAATTTATGTGCCATTTAAAAAATTAAACAAAACTTTATGAGCCATGATAAAAACAAAAAAATTTCGAACGAAGAAATTCAATTTGGCCAGGTTTTCATTTTCATTGGTAATGGTTTGGGTAAGCGCAAAGAATATTGATCCCGGTAAAAAATAAATTTTTTAAATGAGAAAAACTGATTTCTAGAGCTAATTTTAAATGCAAAACAAGATTCCAAACTGCGTTTAATAAGCTATAATAAGGCCACAGAAAATTTCTACCAAAGGTACCTTTGATCCCCTCTTTGCTTTTCCATGGTAAGAGTTTACATATCTAAACAAGATGGTAAAATATCAAAAATCGAGCTCGGAAAATGTATTTTCACCTAAAATTAGCTCTATAAATGGATTTTCCATAGTTTTAAATTTATTTTTCATCGGGACAATACATAATTATTTATTTTTTGCGTTTGCCTTGAGTCAAAATCAGAATTAGGATTACTTTGAAAGCTTCTTTTCATTCAACAAAAATACTAAACTCTTCATTTTATTTTTTGAAATATCATTGAAAATAAATTTTTTGAATAAAAATTTAATTTTTTTGATTTCTCAAATTTTTTGAATTTTTTAATGGATTTAAATTTTTTTTGAAAAATTCCGAATTCCGGTTCCGAAAGCCGGAATTCCGAGGGTTTGAGTTCCGTTCCGATTCCGAAAAAAAAATTCAAATTCCGATTCCGAAAAAATTCCGTTCCGATTTTTTTTGAGTTCCGAACCCAGCCCTGATTGGGTTAGGGATAGAATGGGATAAAAATCATCTTGCGTGTATCCTAAACCCAATCCCTCCTCATCCAAACCTTAAAAGGAGGGACCAAGCACTTTTCAAAAAAGAGGATACAAAGTAAAGAAGTACCACCCCTCCCCCCGGAGGGACATATCCATAATAGGTAGAGGGTAGTAAAAATGTGTCATGCCAATAATAGTCCAAAATTTTTATTTTATCTTATTAATTTCACCTTTGAAAGATATTTGATTTTAAGCTTTTGTCATTGATAAAATTTTGGATCAATTCTATTTTTTATTTAATTACTCATTAAATATGATTATCTCAACTCAATAAATTCTATTAAAAATGGCAATAATTAATCACAAAGCCAAATTTATATTTCTGTCTACTATAATAAAAAGATAAAATTTTGAATACATAAAAATAAAAAATGAAGAAAAATTATTACAAATATCTGAAAATATCTTCAAGGGAAAAAACATAATTTAACTTGTGGCAGGATTGAATCAAATGCTGAGATGCAGCACGCAACCCTCCTTTCATTTGATGAAAGAATTGATGATACAAAAATTATTAAACACAATTGTTGGAAATTTCAAGCAAATATTTGTTGATTTTTCTTTTAAATGAATTTTTATTCGGCAAATGTTAGCTAAAAAAGTAAAAAATATATATCAAATTTAATTTAAATTTAATCCTATTGAAATTGAAAAAAAATCATAAAAATATAATTACATCAATTTTAAAAATATTGAATTAATATGTGTCGGCGCTAAAACTGACTACAGCACACTATTTCCGTCAGAGAAGCAGAGAAAGTTGCAATTTCGAAAAACTAAGTATAGGGTTAGGGGCTCAGTGGCATGGGATTAGGATTAGGGGCTAGGGTCTAGGGTTAGGTTTGTGCTCTGCTTCTTACAGCGAGATAGTGTGTTATAGTCAGTTTTAGCTAGTTAATTTCAGTTTTAGCGGAAATTTCAGTTTTAGCGGAAATTTCAGTTTTAGCGCTAACATGTGCATTCCTTATGTTGGTAACTTGGCATTAAGAATATTGTTATATAAATATAAAAATAGCAAGATGGAAGAAAATTTAAATATATTTTAAATTAATCTAACTAATTCAATCACAATAAAAATCCAACAGAAATGTGAATGGGAAATAAATAAATTTGTTTTTAAAAATCATTTTAATTCAATCCGTTTCTTGCGTTTCCGCCGTTCCTTCCAATGAAGAAACTCGATTTCTGAAAAATCGGCTCAACAATTTTGATCGGATTAAGTCCATAGTGTAATTTCGATAAGGGGTAATGAACAGCAAAATAAGTAGAGAATTGCACAGAGTGTAAATGTTCAATAAGAGAAGTCCAATATCCCCTGCAGTCTTATCAATTTCAGTTCCAGAAATGATTTCTTTTGTGGAAATGAGGGCATAAAGAGCGTAACAGACAGGTAACATCACAAAAATGAATGGAAGAAAAAACTGTAAACAATTATTTTTAAATATTTTTTCAAACGGCAATGAATTAATTAGGAATTATGGAATATTTGATTTGGCGAAAAACATTGAAAATCACGAAAAAAAAATATTGAAAATGTCGATAAGATTATATCGGTCAAATAATTTGTCATAGAATTCAAAATCTTATATGAAATCAATGGTGCTAGGTCATCTCCACAATTCTGCAAATATAAGTTTTTGAATTCTAATAAATCAGCAATAGGTTTTAGACCCAACAAACCTTAAATCATTTTGTAGATCTCATCGAGACGCATTGAATGGTAAATAAAATATTCCAAAAGTTAAAGAGTTAAACCATTTAAACCATATTTTTACGTTTTTGGTTTAAAACTCTTTAATTTGGACCAAACCATGACAAATTATATACCATTCGATGCGTCTCGATGAGATCTACAAAATTGTATAAGGTTTGTAGGGTCTAAAACCGGTTTCTGATTTATTAGAAGTCAAAAACTTATATTTGCAGAATTTGTGGACATGCCCATATTTGCAGAGCCCTTTGTCTATTGTGGAGATGACCACGGACGGAAATCAATAAATCTTACCAAAACATGTTGATTGTTATATAATTTATCATGGTGTGGTCAAAAATTAAGGGCATTAAACTGCTTAAACCGTTATTGGTTTTGGTTCAAAAATTATTTTAAACTGGTTATATCTAAGCCAAATATCATTATCAAAAAGTGCATCTGAAGGTCGAGGATAAAACATAAACTATAATAAACCGTAATAATTTTATCGTTTTTTTCAATATCTTTTTTGCAATTTTAAATGTTTTTGACCATTAAATAATATTCTAAATTTTTTTCCCATTCTCACCTGAAAAATGAGGAGCAAGGTCAATTGACGATGCAATTGATATGTTCGGGCAGAAAATCGAGAGGCATTTTCCCTCAGGGTTCGATAAATTAGAAGCGAGAAGATGAAGCTCATCAATTGTGACAATGTGAAGCCGCCAAACACAAGGGCTGGAAGGATTTTGCCCTTTGGCGTGTCAATGTTCAAGAGAAGGAGTACAGGGGGTGGATGAGTTTGGTGGATTAGAGCCATCATTTCTTTATAATGGTGCCCCTTGTTTAAGAGGACATCCTCTATTTCCTGTGAAAAGAAGTTGGTGCTTTAATTTTCTAATAAGAATATTTCTAATTTTTATAAAAATCTTTTTTTCCATAAATGATTTATTTTTCTAAATTTTTAATATACTTTTTTTTGTTATAATAATATTAATTCAATAGTAAATTTTTAAATTACCGTAAATTCTTTATTTGTGTCCCATAGACTAATATTATTTATAAATCCACCAAAGGGGACTTTTATTAGAGGGTGGTCTTCTAATAGAGGATTTATGCTTTTTTAAGAACAAAATAAGATTAATCATTTAGCGGAAATCTACTAATTAATTATTTATAATTGTTGATTATTGAGGTAAATAGATAAAAATGAAAAGATCCAAAATTAGTTTCGGTTTCAAAAATCGATTAAATTATCCATTGGGAAAAAAAGTATGAACTGAAAACGATATTTAAACATTGAAAACCGGATAAGACCACGGTATAAAATCAATTTTGGACAACCTTAGAATTAGATCCTATAAGAATAATATGTTTTTTGTCAACATAGAAATTTAAATATAATGAAAATTCATTCCCAACCTTTTTAATCAAGCAAATTTTAAAAATAAATTTTTATAAAAATATTTAATTCGAAATTATTACATAGGGCGCAGCTATCGATGTAAACGCGGAAAATCCGCAAGAAATGGCAATTAAGGCACCAAAAATTAGGAAGCCAATCCGTGTCTTCCATAAATTGAATTGATTGTGAAGATGTGGCCATCGGCCTTGAACGGCAGTGTAGCGAAAAATCAAACCATAAATTTGCGTTTCAATCATACAAGCGCCAAAGAAAATTGCAATTGTGAACTTAAAAGCGAATTTTGGGGGAATTTTTTCTGTGGGATGAGCTCGAAAAAACATATAAATATTTTCGAAATTTTTAATTTTCATAATGTTTAATTTTTGTACAAAAAGCTCCTAATCCACCCAGCAATAAAGGTACCGAAATTTTTAAATTTCAAATTAAAATAATAATTTTCATTTTATATTAAAATTTAATTTTTATTTTTATTAAAATTCAAATTTTTTTATTTAATTAAATTTTTATTTTATTTTTTATTTAATTTAATTTTTTTATAAAAATTTAATTTTTATTAGAATTTTATTTTTTTTTAATATTTCCATTTTTAATTGACTTACGCCTATTCTGCCTCCATCATCTCCAAACAATTTTGCCAATCCATTCACAAATGCGCCCTTTGCATTTGGGATAAGTATATCCGGGTCGAGTACAAAACCCATTATGAAAGTAAATGCAAAATCCATTGACTGAAAAAAAATTTTAAAAATTGAATTAATAAAATTCAGTAAAACGGAAATTTATTCAAAATTCATTAATTGAAAAATTCACCAAAAATAAGCAAAGAGCAAAACGGAAAGGATGCATTTTCTTCGGTGATTTTAACAAAACACAAAACAACAAATAAAGTTGAAGTAACAAAGTGATTGAAGTGATGAAGAAGAGGGAGATTTCAAAAAGGGGGTTCATTGTTGGAAATAATTATGTTTTTTGAGTAATGATTTTTGAATAATATTATTAAGAAACAATTTTTTATCGAACCCAATTTCTTTAAGCAAAGGCAAATATTTATTCTCATTTTCTTTGAAGAGGAGATTTGCTTTACTCGGTATGGAAATGAAATAAAAACACCTGCTGCTGCCACTCTTATGTTCGACTATAGGAAAGGCGAAAGACTGACATTTGCGTTTTTTGGGTTCTCTGAATAGGTTTAGAAAACTTGAAAATTCATCTGCTGCTGGGTTCAAAATTTATTTAATTCTGAGCATTGTTTGACGATCCGTCTACACTTCTATACAAAAATTTGATAACAAAAACAAAGATTTCTAGGAGAATGGCAGGATAAGAACTATCGAAATTATATAAATTAATTGTATTAATGCCATTTCGCCCATTCCAGCATTCAATTTGACTACCAAAGAGCCATCAATTACCATCTATTATAAAGTGAAATTTCTCAAGAAAATTGCCCGGAGACATTTCCGTAATAGACAAATGCACTGCTGTTATTCTTGATATTTATTTAATTTTGGTTATTACTAAAATTTGTTTTCTGCTGAATAATCAATTCCATCAATTTAAAATTGTTACAATATTGGTTTAATCTTTTTTGTTGGAGATCATTTCAATTTTGAAATAAAAGTGAAAATTGTTGATTGATTTGAAAGTTGCACTTTAAAATATGATCGATTATTTAGTAAAGAATACAAATCAAAATATTACTAAAAAATTGTGGTCAATAATATTGAGAATTTATATTATTTATAATAAATTTATAAGGTAAATAGGAATAATGAGATGTATAAATTGTGGCTGGAAAATACGCAGTTTAATATCAGAAAAATAAACTAAATTTTTATTTGTTTTATTCATCTTATGGGCCTCTAGCCAATAGAGTCCTATTCATCGATATGCAAATTTATTCAACCGAATTGACTGCCCAATCTTATGAAATAATAATAATAAAATTTAAAAAATTATGAATTATTCGTTCCTCCTTCCGATGTAGAAACTTGATTCTTGAAAAATCGGCCCAGCAATTTAGATCGGATTAGGTCCATAGTGTAATTTCGATAAGGGGTAATGAACAGCAAAATAAGCAGAGAATTGCACAGAGTGTAAATATTCAAAAAGAGAAGTCCAATATCCCCTGCAGTCTTTTCAATTGCAATAGTGAAAATTATTGCGTAAAAAGTATAACTGACAGGCAACACCACAAAAATGATTGGAAGACAAAACTGCAAAATAAATTATTTTTCAAATATTTTTTTAATCAAACACTGAATTAAAAATCAATTATTTCTTCTTGGAAAAATTATTTATTCACAAAAAATATATATATTAGAATTTTCTTCAATAATTCAGTTTTTCCCTTTTTGGCAATTCTCTTAATTATATATTAATTAATGCCTTAATGAGGTATTTGTTTTGATCTCAAATCCATTAACATTCTATTCCATATAAAATTTTCTTGTTCTGATAATAATCCACTAAAATTCTAGTATTCTTAGTCCGTTTAAAAATTCAAAATTTGTTTAAAAAAATATGATAAAATATTTTCAGCTATTTTCTTGACCATAAAAAAGATAACCTTTTAGTTTAAAAATGATATAAAAAATATAAAATTATTTCATAATATTCTAAATAAATTCACAAATAAATAATATTTTAAAATTTTATTATTTCCATCTTTTCACCTGAAAAATGAGGAGCAGTGTCAATTGACGATGCAATTGATATGTTCGGGCAGAAAATCTGGAAGCATTTTCCCTCAGGGTTCGATAAATTAGAAGTGAGAAAATGAGGCTCATCAATTGTGCCAATGTGAAGCCGCCAAACACAAGGGCTGGAAGAATTTTGCCCTTTGGTGTGTCCATGTTGAAAAGAAGAAGGGGTGGATGGGCCTGCTGGAGCAAAGCCATCATTTGGGCATAATGGTGCCCTTTTGCGAGGACATCCTCAAATTCCTTTGAAAAGATAAAAGAAGTCGAACTTTTTATATGTATTTCCATTTTTTATAAAATTTTTTTTGAATAAATGATCTAATTTCTCATATTTGGTTTTATCTAAATTATATACCTTTTGTTTTATTTTCTAATTATAAAATAAATAATAATTAGATCCCATAATAATAATAAAATTAATTGTATTTTTTAACAAAATTAGATTTAACTACAATGAAAATTCATTAATCAAATATTTTTTAATAAATAATTTTTTTAATATTTAATTCGAAATTATTACATAGGGAGCAGCCAGCGAAGTAAAAGCAGCAAATCCACAAGGAAAGGCAATTAAGGTACCCAAAATTAGGAGACCAATCCGTGTCTTCCATAAATTGAATTGGTTATGTAAATTTGGCCAACGCCCTTGAATGGCAGTGTAGCGAAACCACAAGCCGTAAACTTGTGTTTGAATCATAATGGCTCCAAAGAAAATTACAATGGTGAACTAAAGGGATTTTTGTGGAGGAATTTAAAATTTTGTTGTTGGATGGATTTTAAAAAATCAATAAAATTTTCGTATTTTTAAATTTTTAAAATAAAAATATTTAAGAAAAAATTTTCATGGCCCGCCCATCAGCAAAAATGAGAATCTTAAAATTTTAAAATTTTACCATCAAAAAATAATAATTCATTTTTTTATTAAAATTTAATTTAATTTTTATTAACTTTTATTTTATTAAATTTTTATTTTTATTAAAATTTAATTTCGGTACTTTCCTATTATTGGGGGGGGGGGGGGGGGGGGGGGGGGGGGGGGGGGGGGGGGGGGGGGAAAACCATTATCGGGGGGGGGACGGGTCATTATTGGGGGATATCGGGGGGGAATTGATATTATCGGGGGGGGGGGGGGACAAGATCTATAATATATATAGGATGATTAGGAAGATGATGATGAAGATGATGAAGATGAAGATGATGAAGATGATGATGAAGATGATGATGAAGATGAAGATGATGAAGATGAAGATGATGAAGATGATGAAGATGATGATGATGAAGATGATGAAGATGATGAAGATGATGATGAAGAAGATGATGAGATGATGATGAAGAAGATGATGAGATGATGATGAAGATGATGAAGATGAAGATGATGAAGATGATGAAGATGATGATGATGAAGATGATGATGAAGATGATGATGAAGATG